>ML836744.1:28153-40172 GCA_009831015.1 Picea engelmannii | reverse complement strand
ACTGAAATTGAAGTAGAAGACGAATCACCTATAGGTATGTACATAAATTTAGATAATACAAAATGAACACTCAAGTATATATAATTTAGTGAATTTGTGTTCGGGTTATGTTTTTTAATATAAACTTTAAATTGAAATATGCAGGAGAATCTATCAACATTGATGATGAAATATTAGAAAATGTCGATACTGACAAATTTGGGAAGAAAAAAGTTAAGCATTATATAAGATATCAAACTAAGAATATGTATAATACTTTTTTCAAAGATGAATCAGTAACAGTACAAGATCAACTTTTATTTTGTCTAATGAAGTCAAGAAAGTTAAAAGAAGCTACATCATTATTGGGTATTCAAAAGTTGACAAAGGATACAAAGGTGAAACAGAATTCTTTAACAATATAACTAGTGTATTAAAAGCTTTTGGAAAATCTCGAAAAGAAGATGTATGTATTGCACGTAGAGCGATACAAACAACAGTTGTTTCATCTAGCAATATAAAAGATCGTTTGACATGACACATGGCAAAAACTAAGGGAACATAAAGAAAAACATTGCACAAACATAGAAAATTTCGATTGCAAATAGATGTAAATGATGGATTGGCTTGTTGGACAGTGATTTGCAGACAACCCTACAAAGATAGACTTGTAGAAAATGTTAAAGAATTGGCCCGTAATTGTTGGTTGAAAGAATCTTGTGTTTCACCACATAAAAGGGATGTGTTGCGATGAAGAATAGCACGAAACCAATATGAAGAACATCCAAAACATATATTTCCAATGAAACAAATAGAGTTGTTCAATAAGTTCAAAGAAGAGCACAAAGAAGTTAAAATTTCCATCAATATTTTGTGCAACAAAAACCATGGTTTGTTATACCCATCACTGTTCGTGACACTTGTTGTTGTCGTTATCATGTCGAATTTGAGTTGTATAACAACACGTTTTTGGATTTTGGTAATACTTTATGGCCAGGTTCACCTCCTCCTTCCACATTCCATGTTTTTATATCTGAAATTCTATTTGAAAGAGAAGTTGATGATTTATTTTACAAAAACAAATGTTTTCGTGGAAAGAAATGTGATCGTTGTGGAAATCTAAGTTTCTTTCATTCAAAGTATCATATTGATATGAATGATCAATCATTTTCTAATATAAGATTCAATTGAAAGAGATATGAATATATCAATAGCACAACTCCACATTCTTCAAATGTTATTTCCAAAAGGATTGATTTGAAGGTAGATAAAATCTGTGTGATAGATTTTTTGAAGAAGTTTGAGGAAGAAATCTATAAATACACCAAGCATTCACATAGAGTTCGATGGCAATATCTACAATTCAAACAATTTCGTGAAGTGTTTCCACCAGGGAAAATTTTGTCTGTAGTTGATTTTGCAGAGAATTACACATTCGTTGCACAAAAGGAAATACAGAGAAAATATTATCATTCTGATCAAGTCATGATATTTTTCCACGTTCTATATAGACATGCTTAATGGAGTCTTGATAACATAAAAAGCACCAATGACAATCGACATGTTATTAAATAATATCACTTTTATATAAGTGATGATCAAGCACACGACACACATTTTGTACAACATTGTTTTGATAAATTTTATGATTCATTGAAAGAATGCGAAATCAAATTCGATCGACATTGGATATGGTCAAATGGGTGTGTGGGTCAGTTCAAATCCTCACGATCATTCTATTGGTTATGTCTTCATAAAAAAATTAAACATTACACATTGTTGGATTTTTTTTGAGACTGGTCATGGAAAAGGAGAGCAGGATGGTGCAAGGGCATGTATAAAATGAGCACTTCGAAGGTATCAACTGAACCCTCATGCCGATCGATTTGAATCCGCTGAGCAAGTTGTTGAATGGTGCAAAATGTCACTAAGCTATGAATATAATCCGTCGAGGGATGTGTGTAGGTGTGTCTATATATAAATGTTACATGTATGTACACAGGATATATAAATTTGAATGTGTTCAAATTTATATTCAATCTTCAATCATTTTCTTGAGAGATTTCAAGTTAACAAGTTCTTATCTTTTGGAGGTTTTTTTGGTATGTTGGAATCGAATATGTAAATAGATCAATCCCATATGACTCCAGTACAATACCTGGGACACGAAAAATACATTCAGTTAAAACAAAACATTTTCAAAATGGGATTGCATTTGATAGAAAAAATGAGTCTTATTTTTGTTCAGTTTGCATAGAGGACACACAATCCACAGATATTTGTGAGAATGAAAATGCAGGATATGTTAAATCTTGGAGACATACCGAACTTAATATAAAAGGGAAAATGTCACTTGTAAGCTCAGAGGAGATGGAATCAAATGAAACTATAGTGTTAGTTGATGGCGATAGAGTTTCTGATCTTGTTAGAGAAGGTAATTTTTATGTTTAAATTTTTTCAAATAACTTGTAGATGTACTTGTGTGATAATCTAACATGGATTATTTGTTTTCCAATATATCCAATTATTTGTAGGAGATGTTTTTTCCATGGTTGCACCTATAGACAACATTGAAAACGTGAAATATTATTTGATGCGATTCACGGAACAAAAGATGCGGCTATTAGAAGATTTTAATGATAACGGTTTTATATATGAAAGAGGATCCATTGTATTGAAATGATATTTTTTTCAAGAAACCCATCAAACCGATACTCATGTTCACTTTCAAGACTACCAGTCAGATGACACAAGTTGACAATATAGGCATTTGGTATGTGCACCGTGCATAAAGTTAATAGAAGTTTAATAAATAAATAAAAAGTTAGAAAATGGAAAATGTTCAAAGTCGATCATAAATGAATAATTGAAGATGGAATACCATTACGATGTTTTTAAACAAGTGGCACATGTACATTCCAAATTTTTTTATTTTTCATTGAAAGTACATTCCATAATTTGATGACTTGTTTTGACTATTTTCAACCATATTTTCAAATAAGATATTTATAAAAAGGGTACATGTATAAAAAACTTCGGATCATTCTTAAAAAACACAGATAAAATATGGTTCAATCATATTTTATCTGTGTTTTTCAACCATTACACCAATCAAAATTATTTTATGAGCATTACACCAATCAAAATTGAATTGTATACCTCTTGTGTTGTGAGTATTTTATTTTAAACTAAAAAATTGTTAAACACCATTTCCATTGAACACTTATTTTTTTGAATAATATTTTTTTCCGTTTGATTTTAATAATATTGCATTAATTTTTAAAAAAGTTAAAACATATTTTATATTTTCTATTGTAGTAATATCTTATTTCAAATTTTAACTCATTCCAATTTTTATTTTATTTTACGAGCATTAAATATAAATTGAAGTTGAATTGAACATCTCTTTTATTTTGAATATATTTTTTAATTATTGTTCTCAAAATTAAAGAAAAGTTAAAAACATGTCTTTCATTTTGATATTTTATTTTATTACTTGGGTCTATATGAACTTTGAGGTGAATATCTCTTCTAGCTTTAGCATTTTTTAAATGAAGTTACATGATAAAATTGAAGAAGAATTGATCATCTCTTCCATTTTAAGGTTTTGTTTTACAATCACATCATTTTGAGCATTTTATTTTATCATTATCACACAAACCAAAAAAGAGTTGAGCATCTCTTCTATCTTAAGATTTTATTGTATAAACATTACCTATAATTAATTTGGATCTCTTCTATCTTCAGAATTTTATTTTTATTACTATTGCACCAATCAAAGAAGAGTTGAATATCTCTTCTATCATAGATTTGAGAACATTGGCTTTTTTAAGTGGTAATTTTTTTTTTCAATTATTATTTTTACAACTAAAATCAATTTAAACATCTATTTCACTTGGTGTAATAATACTTGACTAATAATATCATATATATACCAATATTTTCATTCTAATTATTAAGTTGATTTACATTTAAAATTTGAAATTATTTAGAATCTTCATTTTAATAATAAGTTGATTTTCATGTAAACTTATTTACAAGTGTTAATCATTAGAATTAAATTGTAATTAATAGATCTCTTCTCTAATAAAGTTAAGGAAATTAATACAACCTTGCCTAAAGTCAAGTGAATTAAATTGTAATTAACAGATCTCTTCTCTAACAAAGTTAAGGAAATTAATACAACCTTTCCTAAAGTCAGGTGAAGAACCTTACAAAAATGTGGGTTTATGTGAATAGTACTAAACCATAGCCTGCAAATCGTTTTCTTAATGCAATTCTCTTTCATACATGTTATCTGAGTTGTACAACGGGTATGTGTTGTTCCTTGACATGTCCAAAACACAATGCTTGAATGCATACCTCCTCCTTTGAATTCCACATTGGTTACCTTATTCCAAAATCAAATACAAGTTTTCTGAAAGGAAATTGGTAGATCATGAAAATTTCTTCTTTTTAGTGCAATTCATACCAGCATAGGCTTTGCATGTTTAAAGTGTTTTCTACTACCATATATTCTCAAATAAGTTTTGCATGGTTTAGCATGTTGTCTAATTTGTCATATATTCTTAAATAGATATGCAATGTTACAATCTTGTATGTTTGGTAGTGAATCTATGATCTCATATGCCTATCTTTCCTTTAGTTTTTCCTTTAGTTTTTTTTATTAGTTAAGTGAATCTATATAACCAATTTATTTAGCAGATCTCATATGCCCATCTTTTCTTTAGTTTTTCCTTTAGTTTTTTTTATTGGTTAAGTGCATCTGTGTAACCAACGGGGTCATTAGTAACTAGAAAAACAAAATCTTTTAATATAAAATTAATCCTATAAAATTAATCTGCTAAAACTGTTCTGCCAAAATTATTTGATAATATGTAAATAGAATCATATTTTTGATAATCCACAGTGAACATAAAATGAAACATTTAAATTAATACATACTTTTAATATAAAATTATTCTGCCACCAAAATTATTTGATTATATGTCAGTAGAATCATATTTTTGACAATCCACAGTGAACATAAAATGAAACATTTAAATTAATACGTAGCAGAAAAATATTTAAGAGTTTGATCATATTTTTGATGATCCACAGTGAACATAAAATGAAGTATTTAAATTAACAATCCACAGTGAACATAAAATGAAACATTTAAATTAATACGTAGCAGAAAAATATTTAAGAGTTTGATCATATTTTTGATGATCCACAGTGAACATAAAATGAAGTATTTAAATTAATATATAACATAAAAGTATTTAAGAGTTTGATCATATTTTTGATGATCCACGGTGAACATAAAATGAAACATTTAAATTAATACATAGCAGAAAAGTATTTAAGAGTTTGATCATATTTTTGACAATCCACAGTGAACATAAAATGAAACATTTAAATTAATACATAGCAGAAAAGTATTTAAGAGTTTGATCATATTTTTTGCAATCCCCAGTGAACATAAAATAAATATAAAATGAAAAATTTAAATTAATACATCTAGCAGAAAAATATTTAACAGTTTGATGCTTAATTTAATACATTGTAAAAAGAAAAATATACAAAACATTAGTTCATTACTAGTTAACTTTGCCACTTTTTTTTCCATCAACTTTGAGAAATCAAATGTGAGACAATAAATTGTTATATTGAATTCTAATATATATATATATCAAAGTCTGAATAGTTACACTGTAAAATATATAAGTTCCACAGCCATTTTAGGATGATAACAAAAACTAAGACATTTAACTCCAAAATTCTGGACTCTAAGCCATCACTTTAAGACATTTCATACATGCAAATCAAAAATTCAAAAATTAAAAATTTACAATTCAAACATGCAAAATAATACAGAATTCAAAAATTGTAATTAAAACAAAATTGACATACATGTACCAAAAGAGTTAAGTCTCATCCTCCAACATACTATTTCCCATAAAATGTATCGTAAACACATTTTCCACCAAATATAATTTATACATCTGTAGCAATAAAAAACAATAATAAAAAAACAAATAACACATATTAGCATATATACTGTAACTAAATATTAAATAAAACAATAAGAAATAATAATATACCCAATCACAGTTAAATAGATTTAAGATAGTTACTCTCCAATTAAGAGTACATGATTTAAACAATTTGTAAATTTTATCTAAAATCTTAAAAAAAATTAAAGAGAAAAATTATGTTCTTGGTAAAAAAATTGTGATTTAGAGTTAGATAATAATCTGAAAATAAATATAGAACTATGAATGAAGAAAATTCACAAATGTCCATATTGAGATATTCTTCCAATGAAATACTTATCTCCTTGTGGATAAAGTCTCAAATCCTTCAGGTGAAATTCTCCTTGTAGATGAAATCTCAAATCCTTCAGGTGAAATTCTCATCCCAGGTGATTCTATTGTGTTCTTGGTAAAACAAATTGTGAATTAGAGTTAGATAATAATCTGAAAATAAATATAAAACTGTGTATGAATAAAATTCACAAATCTCCATATTAAGTCATTCTTCCAATGAAATACTTATCATAAAATACTTATCTCCTTGTGGATAAAGTCCAAAATCCTTCAGGTGAAATTCTCCTTGTGGTTAAAGTCTCAAATCCTTCAAAAATTCTCATCCCAGGTGATGTTATTTGATCATATTTACACAACAATAAAATACTAATCTCCTCAGCAATTAAATACTTTTTTTTTTTTTTTTCTGTAGTGATCATATAATCAAATTCCACAATGCCCTTTCAAACTAAAGGACTCATAAATCTCCATATTAAGTCATTATTTCAAAAAACAACTTATTATCTAAAAAAATTCACAAATCTCCATTTTAAAAACCATTCTTCTGGAAAATACTTATTTCCTCTTTCTGCGGTGGAATAGATGTTCTCATATAATCTTGCATGTACAAAGAAAAAACAAATCCACACATGTATATTAAGTCATTCTTCAAAAACCATTTAAATGGGATGTATTCATATTAAATATAATGAAATGTTCTTTGAAATTATATGTGAGCTAGCTCACACATACAATGTGTGAGCTAGCTCACATATACAATATGTGTGAGCTTATTTGTAAATCTAATTGAATGTTGATTTTTGTGATTAGTAACCAATTTAGTTAAGAGTTTGACAATGACAATACCCTGGAAAGAAGGAATTCACTTCATTGTATGTAGAAAATACAAATGTTCATACTACGCCATTCTTGGACAAGAAAGTAGGGAATGCAATAAAAAAAATTAAAAAACTTTCTCTTTTTTTGATGTGGGATAGAGTCTGTTCTAAAATATTCAAATATTCAAGTTCAAAATTAGGTCTTCATCATGATCTAACCTTAAATAAATTTGAATGTACACCATTTAAGACAATGATAAACCTATCTAGGGGTTCTATATATTTCAAAATAATTGATCAAAGCATTGAATAGGAAAGGCTAAACTAAAAATTTGAGAAAACAAAAATTTGATAAAAGTAAAAAACATACATTTATGAATCATCCTGAATGAACACATCCTTCCCAAATCTAGGTGCTTCCTCTTCAATCCCGGTCTCCCTCCCAAGCATACTCTCAGGTACTCTCTTCCCACATTAGCCTATATAACACATTTCAAATTTGAAATTTTGAAAAAATAAATTTAAATTATTAGAACACATTAAATTTAAATGATTTTAATACATTAAATGATACATGTGAACTCTCACCCTCTTCAAACTCTCCCAATGAGATTTGAGACAAGCCTGCCAAGTAATAGGAGATGCAATAGGGATATGTGAACAACACAACTAAGAACTAAATCTAGGATTCAATGTGTTCACAATTATACAAAATTATAAATGTTGTTGATCTCTTATTCAAAAGAGTGGGAATTGAACAACTATTAGAAAACACATACCTGATTCAACCCATCGAAATTTAAACTTGTCGAATCAGGTCCCCTACCTACTAGAGATTCATTTAACATATCTCCAAACTGCAATTAATGGCAATAAACAACTCGATTATTTCTATAGATACAATGATATCTAAATCTAGAATTAGAAGTAAACTGTCATAAAATGCGTCAAAAGTTTCCTCACTAGAATACATATCAATCTGCGGTTCGGGTCATCATTCTGAATGAGCTTCTTTTAACCATCCTGGCAAAATTTTGCATACTCCAAAACATCTTCTTCTGACATTGTATCTAAATCCGCATTTGTTTTATAAACAAATGTGGCCCAACAATTTTCTTATGCTCGCTAACAGTTCATGCCAACATCAACACCATAAAAAATTGCTTCCAAATTTTCTTCGATTTCACTCATGGCCTCTTTGTGAACCTCTGATGTATCCTGCAACTCTGAAAGTGAAGAAAATGCCCATGTTGGGCGAGGCACTAAAGGTTGTGGAGGCCTCGTCACTACCGCACTTCGATATGCCCATTTGCAATCATATGTATGTCATTTACCAGCCCCATAATATTTGGACGGTAGACTAGTATAATCAGGATGCATGTGCAAGAAAAAATCTGCAAAAAAGTGTCTTGCAAAACAGTGTGGAACATCATCATTCCACGACAATTTTCCATATGCCGCCAAAAATATGTTATACATATGTCATGCAATGTTAACATGCTTAAAATATTGCACCTTCAACATCTTCCTCTTTGGGTCCTCTTTGAAATTAAACATGGAAATGGCGTCTTCCTTTTAAAATCCATTTTTTACTGCCTCCCATTTATCAGGACCCATCACCTCTGAATTTTGTCGCCTCATTAGATCAAGAAAACTGTCAGTGGTTGGCCCCATCTTCTGATATGCATCCATAAAGTTTTCCAATGAATGCAAAACAATTTGCAAGCTTTGTTTACTCTCCTGAGGGAGTTCCAAGACCACCAAATCATTTTCCAACCTCCTTTTAACACCTGCACATCATTCAAGCGTCATTGCTTCTGTAATCTTTTCTCAGGGAAGTTCATCACCAACATTTGAAGGATAGGTGGACGTAGGCGTGTAATATTATGTTTCTTGATAATGCGGCCTCCTAAATCCACCTTCACCCTCTGCACCGACATTTGAATCTTCATGAAAACCACTCTCTCGTTCATTGTCATCCCTTTCTCTAAACTGATTGTCTACACACACATTTGAAAGTAGCTTCAAGATTTAACCTCACATAAATTTAAATACAAAAAAATGCAACAGAAATAAACAAAAATCAAAGAAAATTACCAGCAATATTCTGTTGTCCAGAGGTATTCCCTACATTCTCAGGTGTAGGAGTCTCAATGTGCAACCTAACTAAGAAGACTGCATCCATAACACTTGCTTGAGCATGTTCTACAGTTGATCTATTCACAGACTCGTTTGAAATTCTCCTCTGATGAGATTGTTGTTGGTCACTCAGAGTCTGAGTCGAAGGAGTTCTTATTCTTCCTTCTTGGGATAATAACCTAGATCATTTGCGATGAATGTTTGGAGAATCTTGTGTCGACATCTCTCCTCAATATCTATCCACAATGCAGAGTTTATCAATAAAAATGCAGAGATGTACCCAAGTTCAAGCAATTAAAAACGCAGAGAGAAATCGAATTTTTAATCAATCAATCCACAAATGTATTCATTCATAAGAAGACACAAAGACTAAACATTCAACCATGAATCAATCAACTCAAATATAATTAAGGGATAGACAGCAGAGAAAATTTGTATCCTTTACTCATCATCCATGCACAGAAAAGCAGGGCATTTCAATCTATAGGTCTTTAAAAACTGAAGTGACGATAATCGATTCGACTCCTGGATGACTTCTCAGGCATGGACTGATGACTAAAGGGATAAGGGATAAGATGATAAAACCACAATCTTTTCATAATAATCAATAAAACTCACACATAGATGTTGATACTGAGAGGGGGTGAATTAGTATCAAGTACAATTTAAAACATTTTTCAACTTATACTTAAACCATTCAATTATATCCAATGAGCAATGAATAATAGTATAAGAGTTACACCAATACACCATGCACAATATATGAGAAATAATCAATAGTTATTGTTCAAAGGAAGTAATGACTTCCAAAGGTAACTACAGCTTCCAAATGTAAAGGGAGGGATAAACTTCCAAGAGGAAATTACAATCCTCCAATATCAAGAGAGAGTTGAACTCTCCATCATTTCCCCTTCCTTCCACCCAAGAATATACGAGAGATAATAAAACTTCACATTAAATCATCACCATCAACCAACCATCACATAGAACCTGATAATGCTTCCTGAAACTTCTTCAATTTCTACAATTATTCAATTCTTGGATTACTCTGATCATGTAGATAATATTATTCAATTTATTCTCTGAAACTTCTTCAAGTTTCACTCCTTGAATCCTCCCCAAAAACAAGTTATAGAGAGAATTGTAGACCTTGTTCAATTTTGGTTTATTCAGGAGACTAAACTTGTACAGAACGCCCCGTGCTCAATATTTAACATCAAATTTTGAAACTCGCACACAAGAAACCAAAGTCCATACTCTTTCCAATGAAATTCGTTCCACATCATTTGGATTCTTGATGAAGAAGTTATGACTGTTGTACCTAGAACACTTGTTTATTGACTAGCTTCAGCACTGGTCACAAACCCTATCTTCCACAGAGTGTATCTCCATAATTATATCGAATCAAGAGATGAAATTTTTACCATAGGTACCTTGATATGTCTTATCAATACCATAGTAATTTCACCATCTGAATCATTCTGGAAATAAATATATAGCAAAAATGGTAAGATGACCTGAAAATAACATACCTTATAACACATCACCAAAAGACTTCATCCTCCCTTGAAATCTGGCCTTCTTTACTTCTGATTTCCTCTAAAATTTGACTTGTGTATCAAATGAATATATAATGATATTTATTTATACCATTTATATCAATTTATTTTAACATTAGGGCTGACCTGACACTTTCTTATTTTGTAATTATTTTCTTTAATTATCTTCAGGGCCTACATGTAATTCATTCTTCAATTCACTTTGTCATCTTCAAAAATTCATTTCTCCTCAACCATGAGGATCCACGTGATGTGCCACATACCACCGGAAAAAACATGATGTATATTATCCATCCATGGGTGTTGTATCTGCATGTGCATTTTCCTTCATGTCCAAATACTTTCATCAATTTTGCGGTCAAAAACCCATGACTAGGGTTGGCATCAATGACAACAACCAATCTTCCAACAATCTCCCCCTTTGTCATTGATGGCAACACTAATGCTCCCCCTATCATCATGATCCCAATTTCTCTCCCCCTTTGACATCAATGGCAAAGGGGGGGCTTCTCCTCCCGACTTTAATGGAAAAAGGTAACTCTCTTCTTTGGGGTTGCTCCCCCTGAACATATAGCACTTAATAACACTTCATTTTTATGGTCTCTTTATTCCTTTGAGATTTTTCATGGTTTTAGGATATATATGTTACTTGGTCTTCTTGTTGCAGTTGCAACCAATATTCCTGAGTTATTTTCTCTGATTTTACATTTTCAGGAGTCAAACGTAAAAGTGTATCATTGATCACACATTTTACTAACACTTAGTAGATTATGCTTTAAGTCTTCAACCAATAGAACATTTTTTTATTTTACATTTTTGTTTCCAAGCTCTACTACACCTTCTCCAAGTATTTTAGCAGATGAGTCATCTCCAAATGCAACATTGCCGCCCTTTCTCTTCCAGTTGATCCCCGGTCATGTGTGAAGAACATTCATTGTCTATGTACCATTCATCTTTTTCTTTACATTATTCAGCGGTCAATGCTATTCGACAATCTTCATTATTTGGAATCTCTTTCCTTCTCCATACTGTGGTTGGCATAGGGACATTTTCATTCATATATTTTCAATCTCGTGCTTTGTGACCAAGATAATTACATTTGTAGTATGCACTATTTTTGTCCATCAATGGGGAAAATGAATTATAATTTATGTTGACAAATCCATGATTATTTCCATATCTTCTATTTACACCATTCATGTTTCTTGCATAT
>ML836744.1:0-10297 GCA_009831015.1 Picea engelmannii | reverse complement strand
TACACCAATACACCACAATACACCATGCACAATATATGAGAAATAATCAATAGTTATTGTTCAAGGGAAGTAATGACTTCCAAAGGTAGCTACAACTTCCAAATGTAAAGGGATGGATAAACCTCCAAGAGGAAGATACAATAATCCAATATCAAGAGAGAGTTGAACTCTCTATCCTTGCCCCTTCTTTCCACCCAAGAATATACGAGAGATAATAAAACTTCACATTAAATCATCACCATCAACCAACCATCACATAGACCCTGATAATGCTTCCTGAGACTTATTCAATTTCTACAATTATTCAATTTTTGGAATACTCTGATCCTGTAGATAATATTATTCAATTTATTCTCTGAAACTTCTCCAAGTTTTACTCCTTGAATCCTCCCCAAAAAGAAGTTATAGAGAGAATGGTAGACCTTGTTCAATTCTGGTTTATTCAAGAGACCGAACTTGTACAGATTGCCCCGCGCTCAATATTTAACATTAGATTCGAAAAATCGCACACAAGAAACTAAAGTCTGTACTCTTTCCAATGAAATTTGTCCCATGTCATTTGAATTCTCGATGAAGAGGTTATGACTATTTTACCTGGAACACCTGTTTATTGACTAGCTTTAGGACTGGTCACAAACCCTATCTTCCACAGAGTGTATATCCATAATTATAGCGAATCAAGAGATGAAATTTTTACCACGGGTAACTTGATATGTCTTCTCAATACCATATCAATTTCACCATATGAATCGTTCTGGAAAAAAAGTTATAGAAAAAATGGTAAGATGACCTGAAAATAACATACCTTAGAACACATCACCAAAAGACTTCATCCTCCCTTGAAATCCGACCTTCTTTACTTTTGATTTCCTATGAAATTCGACTTGTGTATCAAATGAATGTATAATGATATTTATTTATACCATTTATGTCACTTTCTTTTAACATTAGGGACGACCTGACACTTTCTTATTTTGTAATTATTTTCTTTAATTATCTTCAGGGCCTACATGTACTTCCTTCTTCAATTCACTTTGTCATGTTCAAAAATTCATTTCTCCTCAACAATGAGGATCCACGTGACATGCCACATAGCACCGAAAACAATATGATGTATATTATTCATCCATGGGTGTTGTATCTGCATGTGCATTTTCCTTCATGTCCAAATACCTTCATCAATCTTGCAGTCCAAAACCCATGACTAGGGTTGACATCAATGACAACAACCAATATTCCAACAATAGAAGTCATTGAAATCAAAATTTGGGTTCCCCAAGGGAAATCAATTCAAAAAAACAAGCAAGGGGATTCATTAAATGTTCTGTAAGGTTGAATCCACTAAAAAAACGTATTAGAAAATTTCTTTAAGATTCCTTAAAAGTTCCCTATGGTTGGATCCACTAAGACCACATAATATGCAATGCATTAAAATCCCCAAAATAAAGAGTTTAATCTTCATAACCTGATGCATGAGCATCGCCGGCACATCAAGCGAGCTAGCGCGGAAGCGGAAGACAGCTGGATAAGACAACACCAAAATTTTGAAAACACTTTGGGATTATTGCGCAAATCTTAAATGAGCCATTTATGAAGGTGCACTTTGTATATTGTAATGGACCTTGAGCCTTTAAGCTCTCATCCTTTAGTAGATAGACGACATTTAATATAGTTAATGCAATTAGATAGGAATTTAATTCTAGATTTGATAGCTTAGAGTCCAAGAGGGAAACCGGATATAGACACCCTCATTTGTACATTGTAATATTATCAATTCAGGGAGAGCGAAAGAGCATGCAGAGAACTATGTATGAAGAACACCCATGTACAGACATTTGAATTAATAGAAGAGAGCTTGATTCAAATCCATGGTTTGTGTTGTTTTCTCTGTGTATTATTGATATGCTCGTGAATGATTGCTTCCTATCATACATTTTCTTTTATATGCTGTGTATGTGATTTCATGGTTGAATTGAAATCTGAGAGGAAGAGTGAATGAGTTTCAATTGTTTCTCTATTTGAGCCAGAGGATTCCTGCAAGGAGTGCAGTTGAATCGTCCGCAAGGAGTGCATTGACAGTAGGGTTCAATTAGAGATAGCTTTTGTTCTCATTTACTCGAAGGTGCAGTTAGGAACAGTGTCGTGCAAGGAGTGCGCAAGCTAGGGAGAAGTCTCAGAGTTGCGATTCTGAGTGCAGTCTCGAAAGACTGTTGCCGCAGGCGTGCGCAAAGTCAGAGAAGGCTGGACACTGGAAGTGTTTGTAGAGTTGCCGCAAGGAGTGCAAGCAAAGGATTCTCATTTTATAGAGGCCGAGAAGCTGGAAAAATCTCAGGAGGAGTGGAGCCTTCGAAATCTGTTGAAGGATTGCACAGAAGGTTTCGCACCAAGAGAATTCTCGAGGAGGGGGAAGCGACGGTCAAGATCTGTGGAGGAAATTTGTGAAAATCCCGTCAACTATCAGATTCGGCCAAAGTTACATCGGGGATAAGCCGTAGGGAACAGAGGAGAAGTCCCGGAGGAGTCATCGGGATAGTGAAGTCATCGGGAATTCCAAAAGCGGAGAAATCGCAACGTCAGGAATCATGATCCACGATATCCCGATAATCTTAGAATCGTCCATCAACGGGGACGCGTGTCAAGAGATCCCGAAGAGTCAGAGTTCGGGGCATCGAGGTTTTCGAGAATAGGAAACACTTACATCTTGGAGTCGCGATCCGTGATATTCCGATGGGGAGTCGTGTGGGCCACATCCGGAGTGAGTGGAAGACAGGTGGCATAGTATCAGGGATCGGGGAAAGGCAAGTTCTGAATCCTTTGGTATCAGGATTCGCAATCCCGTGAATTCTGAAATCCTGATAGAAGCGACAGGAGGTGAAAAAGTTAATTCGCATGTGTGCATCAAAGGATCGACACATCGGAGTTCGGAGGTTGGAAATTCCAATTGTTAACATCGCGAGCAGCGAAATCGTAATCGAGATAATTTCGATAGCAGGAGAGAAAGTCAATGTTGACTCGCATAGGAGTTCAGAGAATCATGAGGCATAAGGCACGCGACCACAGAATTGGTGAAATCACGAATTCCGATTTCCTGATCGCTAAGGGAGATCGCTTGGAAGAGTTGTTGTGGGTAAGAATGATTCCCGATAGGGAATTAGAAGAACCTTTGAGTTCTTTAGGCTGAGGAGAAATAAGGTCCTGAGGAAGCGGACGTGCCCCGAGGGGTGCGGCAGCATCAGTTGTAGTATCAGTGCAGGTCTTAACTCTTTGTTTTCTGTAGCAGAGAGAGAGAGAGAAAATTCACCATGCCACCCAGAAGAGAGAGACAATCACCTGATCCAGAGGATAGGGAGGTACGGAGAAGAGGCAGGCCAGTAGGAAATCCAGAAATGGAGAGGCAGATGCGAGATCTCAGAGCAAAACTCGAGGAGATGAAGACAGCTCAAAGACGCACAGCTAGTGCAGGGGATCTTAGTGATTCCGACAGTGAAGTCGAGGCTGAACGAGAGGAGGAATTTGCAGCCGAAGATGCATCAACTGAGCGATTGATTAAAGCTATCACCAGGATGGGTGCAAAAGAAAAGATGGACATTCCAGTCTATGAGGGAAATCTGGATGCAGAAGAGTTACTAGACTGGATTAGAGCTCTTGACACCTACTTCGACTATGAAGATATCAAGGAGGATAAGAAGGTCAGACATGTTGTCACGCACTTGAAAGGACATGCAACATTGTGGTGGGATGAGTTACAAGCTGACAGACGCTGTAAAGGAAAACAGAAGATCAAGAGTTGGGATCGAATGATCGCGAAGATGAAGGTGAAGTTCATCCCGAGAGACTACCAAATTACTCTGTTCAGGAGGATGCAAAACCTGAGATAGAAATTGATGACAGTGAAAGAATACACTGAGGAATTCTATCGACTGAACATTAGGGCAGGTCATCGGGAGAGTGATGATGAGAAGGTTGCTAGATATCTGAATGGTCTGAGATATGACATTCAGGATGAATTAAGCATGGTAACCATCAAGACGGTAGAGGATGCTTATCAGATGGCTCTGAAAGCAGAAGAGAATCTGAGTTGTAAGCAAGGTCAGCGAGGGCGAGGCAGAAGTCATCCCAGAGGCAAAGCAGTTGCCCAGGAAAAGTACCAGAAGTCCAAGGAGGAATGGAAGAAACCTCAGGGTAAGATTGAGAGAGGCGGGACCTCACAGAGAGGGCCATATGTTGAACAGAGAGGACATCATAATGAACAAAAGGGAGATTATGCTGACGCAAACACTTTTCCTCGTACTAGAGGTAGAGGAAGAGGAAGAGGTGGAGTAATCACTTGCTTCACATGTGGGAAGAATGGGCACAGGTCATTTGAGTGTCCATAGAAGAAGAAGGACATTGGAGAAGCTCACATCACCAAGGCGCAGAGGCGGGATGTTGAGGCAGAAGACGCTGAAGGCAGAATATCTCTTGCGATGCATAAAGTCCTTTTGACACCCGAGAAGGAGGTGGAAAGCTCAATCCAAAGGACCAGACTCTTTAGAATAGCTTGCAAGACCAAGGATAGGGTATGCAAGGTTATCGTGGACAGCGGTAGCACGGATAATCGCGTATCTACAGAGATGGTGGAGAAGCTGGAGCTGGAGACAACTGATCACCCGAGTCCATACAAAGTTTCATGGCTACAGAAGGGACATCAGGTGAGTGTCACTAAAAAATGTTTAGTTGAATTCAAGATAGGTGGATATAATGATAAGGTACTCTGTGATGTCATTCCTATGGATGTATGTCATTTATTGCTGAGTAGACCATGGCAATATGACAGAAATGTGGTTCATGATGGGAGAATGAACACATATACCCTGGAGAAGGATGGGAGGACACACAGGTTGCTTCCGATAAAGGATAAGGAAGTGAAACCAGAAGTAAAAAACACAGTACTTCTCATGAGTGGGAAGGAACTTCTTACGGAGGTGAAGAAGAAAGAAGATCCACAATTTTTTGTGGTCAGGAAGCCGAGGATTGTTCTAACTAGCACAAGAGTGGATGATTTACCAGATGAAGTTCAGGAACTGCTGGAAGAGTTCGCTGACATTATAGTGGATGAATTACCTCATTCGTTGCCACCAATGAGGAGTGTGAGTCATGACATAGACCTCATACCAGGAGCCAGTTTGCCGAACAAAGCCACGTATAGATTGACGCCACAAGAAAATGAAGAGGTCAAGAGGCAAGTCCAGGAGTTGTTGGACAAAGGATTGGTCAGGGAAAGCTTGAGTCCATGTGTTGTTCCGACAGTACTCAGTCCAAAGAAGGATGGTGGTTGGAGAATGTGTACCGATTCAAGAGCGATCAACAAAATAACCATCAGGTACAGATTTCCACTACCGAGAATGGATGATCTAATGGATTGCCTGAGTGGGGCACAATATTTTTCAAAGATAGATTTGAAAAATGGATATCACCAGATTCTCGTGAGGGAAGGTGATGAATGGAAAACAGCTTTCAAAACCAACGAAGGACTGTATGAATGGTTAGTCATGCCATTTGTCTTGACGAATGCGCCAAGTACTTTCATGAGATTGATGAATGAAGTCCTGAAGGATTTCATCGGGAAATTTGTCATCGTATATCTGGATGACATACTGATTTTTAGCAAGATGAAAGCTAAACATCTGAAGCATTTGGCTACAGTGATGAGGAAGCTACAACAAGAGAAGTTGTTGATAAATATGAAGAAGTCCTCATTTATGAAGACAGAGCTCATTTACTTGGGTTTTTTTATTTCAGCGAATGAGTTGAGGATGGATCCGGATAAAGTAGAAGTGATCAAGAATTGGCCATCACCGAGAAATGTATTCAAGGTGAGGAGCTTTCCTGGATTAGCTAGTTTCTACCGGAAGTTCATCAGGAATTTCAGTGGGATTAGTGCAGCAATGATGGATACAGTGAAGAAGCGACATAAGTATTTTCATTGGACAACAGAGGCTGAAAAGAGCTTCAATCTATTGAAGCGGAAGATCACGGAACAACCGGTTTTGGTGTTGCCAGATTTTCAGAAGACATTTCAGGTGAAATGTGATGCAAGCGGGTTTGCCATAGGAGTGGTCTTGAGCCAGGAAGATAGACCAATTGCATATTTCAGTGAGAAGCTGGATGAGGCGAAATTGAAATACTCCACGTATGATAAATAATTTTATGCGATCATACAGGCGTTGAAGAAGTGGAGGCATTACTTGATCCCGAAAGAATTTGTATTGTACAATGATAATCATGCATTACAGTTTGTGACTCCACAGGAGAAGTTGAATCAGAAACATGCAAAATGGGTAGAGTATATGTAGAATTTCACATTTGTGATTAAACATATTTCAGGTACTGCTAACAAAGTGGCTGATGCTTTGAGCAGGAAGTGTTTTTTACTACAAGAATTCCGAGTCAAAACATTGGGTTTTGAAAATCTCAGAGACATGTACGCAGGAGATGCAGATTTTGGAGAGGCGTATGAAGCAGCTGAGAATCTAGTTCTCAGAGACAGAAGCCCTTGGATAGATTATATGATCCAGGAGGGATTGTTGTTCAGAGGCAACCAATTGTGCATTCCAAATTGCTCCATGAGAGAGAACTTGTTGAAAGAGAAGCATAGTGGAGGCTTAGCAGGACATTTTGGCCATGACAAGACATTTGCAAAGCTGAATGAGTCATACTTTTGGCCAGGGATGTGAGCAGATGTCCAGAGGTTCATTGACAGATGTCGAATTTGCTAGCATTCGAAGGGGAGAAAGCAGAATGCAGGTTTTCATCAGCCATTGCCCAGAGAGGCCATGGGAGGCAATAAGCATGGATTTCGTATTGGGATTACCGAGGACACAAAGAGGTGTTGAGTCAATCTTTGTGGTAGTTGACAGGTTTTCTAAGATGGCACATTTCATTCCATGCCAGAAAACCAGCGATGCGACTCACATCGCGAATTTGTTTTTCAAGGAGGTCATTCGACTTCATGGATTACCGAAAAGCATAGTTTTGGATAGGGATACTAAATTCATAGGGCATTTTTGGAGGACCTTATGGAAGAAGCTAGGAACTAACTTGGCATTTAGTTCTGCTTATCATCCACAGACAGATGGGCAAATAGAAGTGGTCAACAGGAGTCTGGGAGACTTGCTGAGGAGCTTAGTGGTGGAGCACCATAGCAGTTGGGATAGCCTATTGCCACAAGCAGAGTTCACATACAACGATTTAGTGAATCGGAGCACAGGAAAAAGTCATTTCAGGTTGTATATGGGATATATCCGAGAGGAGTTTCTGAACTGAGGGATTCAGAACAGACTGCGACTAGCAGCGCTAGTGCAGAAAAATTCGCTGAATCGATGAAGGAACTTCACAGTAAGGTGAAGCAGCGACTGATAGATTCAAATCAGGAATACAAGCACGGGGCAGATCAACATCGAAGACAACTTCAGTTTGAATTTGGTGATCTAGTCCTGGCACATTTGAGGAAGGAAAGGTCCCCAAGGGGAACATACAATAAGTTGAAAATGAAGAAAATTGGGCCATGCAGGGTCCTGAAGAAATTCGGAGAAAATGCTTATGAAATCGAGTTGCTAGATGGCATTGGAATATCTCCGATATTCAATATCACAGATTTATACCCATATAGAGCTAGAGAAGAAGAGACTGGAGCAGAGGAGCCAGTGATCCAGTGGATGAAACAATTGCCAGTTGCAGAAAAGCCACAGATGGAGTGCATACTGGACAAGAGAGTGGGTAAGAAGACCCGAAGGAAAGAGTATTATGAGTATATAGTCAAGTGGAAGATGTCGGCTGGGAGAATAAAGCAGTGATACAAAAGCATGGACAGACCGTGCAGGAGCTCATGGATAGGAGCCCATGAAAGTTTTCAAGCCGAGGAGTATGATGCAGGAGCATCGTCGGCACATCAAGCGAGCCAGCGCAGAAGCGGAAGACAGCTGGACAAGACAACACCAAAATTTTGAAAACACTTTGGGATTGTTGCGCAAATCTTAAATGAGCCATTTATGGAGGCACACTTTGTATATTGTAATGGACCTTGAGCCTTTAAGCTCTCGTCCTTTAGTAGATAGACGACATTTAATATAGTTAATGCAGTTAGATAGGAATTTAATTCTAGATTTGATAGCTTAGAGTCCAAGAGGGAAACCGGATATAGACACCCTCATTTGTACATTGTAATATTATCAATTCAGGGAGAGCGGAAGAGCATGCAGAGAATTGTGTATGAAGAACACCCATGTATAGACATTTGAATTAATAGAAGAGAGCTTGATTCAAATCCATGGTTTGTGTTGTTTTCTCTGTGTATTATTGATATGCTCGTGAATGATTGCTTCCTGTCATACATTTGCTTTTATATGCTATGTATGTGATTTCATGGTTGAATTGAAATCTGAGAGGAAGAGTGAATGGGTTTCAATTGTTTCTCTATTTGAGCCAGAGGATTCCTGCAAGGAGTGCAGTTGAATCATCCGCAAGGAGTGCGTTGACAGTAGGGTTCAATTAGAGATAGCTTTTGTTCTCATTTCCTCGAAGGTGCAGTTAGGCACAGTGCCATGCAAGGAGTGCGCAGGCCAGGGAGAAGTCTCAGAGTTGCAATTCTGAGCGCAGTCTCGAAAGACTGTTGCCACAGGCATGTGAAAAGTCAGGGAAGGTTGGACACTGGAAGTGTTTGTAGAGTTGCTGCAAGGAGTGCAAGCAAAGGATTCTCATTTTCTAGAGGCTGAGAAGCTGGAAAAAGCTCAGGAGGAGTGGAGCCTTTGAAATCTGTTGAAGGACTGCACAGAAGGTTTCGCACCAACATAATTCTCAAGGAGGGGGAAGTGACGGTCAAGATCTGTGGAGGAAATTCATGAAAATCTTGTCAACTATCAGATTCGGCCAAAGTTACACCAGGGTTAAGCCCTAGGGAACAGAGGAGAAGTCCCGGAGGAGTCATCGGGAATTCCCGAAGTGGAGAAATCGCAACATCATGAATTGCGATCCGCGATATCCCGATAATCTTAGAACCATCCATCAACGGGGATGCGTGTCAAGAGATCCCGAAGAGTCGGAGTTCAGGGCTTCAGGGTTTCCGAGAACAGGAAACACTTACATCTTGGAGTCGCGATCCACGATATTCCGACGGGGAGTCGTGTGGGCCATAGCCGAAGTGAGTGGAAGACAGGTGGCATAGGATCGAGGATCAGGGAAAGGCAAGTTCCGAATCCTTTGGTATCAGGATTTGCGATCCCGTGAATTCCAAAATCTCGATAGAAGCGACAGGAGGTGAAAAAGTTAATTCACACGTGTGCATCGGAGGATCGGCACATCGGAGTTCGGAGGTTGGAAATTCCAATTGTTAACATTGCGAGCGGTGAAATCGCGATCGAGATCGAGAGAATTCCGATAGCAGGAGAGAAAGTCAACGTTGACTCGCATCGGAGTTCGGAGAATCATGAGGCATAAGGCACGCGACCACAGAATTCATGAAATCGCAAATTCCAATTTCCCGATCGCTAAGGGATATCGCTTGGAAGAGTTGGTGTGGGTAAGAAAGATTCCCGATAGGGAATTAGAAGAACCTTCGAGTTCTTTGGGCCGAGGAGAAAGAAGGTCCTGAGGAAGCGGACGTGCCCCGAGGGGTGCGGCTGCATCATAACCTCACACACCCAGTAATAACATAAGAAATCTTTAGTAAGTGGTGCACAGCAACTTGTTATGCCTTTAATCTTGGCACATAAGAAATCTTGCTTTACTAAGTGGTGCACATAAAGCAAGATTTCTTATGTGGATAACTACCCAAAATTAACTCAATAGCATGTGCGTATTCTTTGAACATGGTTCAATCCACTAAGACCACATATATATTCCTTATAACATTTCTTTAAGATTCATTAAAAGTTCCCTATGGTTGGATCCACTAAAAAAAACGTATTAGAAAATTTCTTTAAGATTCCTTAAAAGTTCCCTATGGTTGGATCAAGTAAGACCACATATAATGCAATGCATTAGAATCCCCAAAACAAGGAGTTTATATTCATAACCTCACACACCCAATAATAACATCAACATGGGATGGGCATGTGGGTTGTTCGTATTCCTAATATAAATTTCGATGAGGTGATGCAAATGTAATATTTGTGAGCCTTAGTTGGAGTTAGAAATCTAGATAAAATATAGTCATATAAGGTGGAAATTCACATTGATTGAGAGTAATCATGACAATAATTTCAAATGTAAGTGCATCATAACCTATTGTAAACATAGTAATGTGAGTTTTAATGGGATA
>ML836743.1:32659-63444 GCA_009831015.1 Picea engelmannii | reverse complement strand
TGCAAGGATGCCTAATTTAAGTGGGATGGTGAGAGAAAATATGGTTTCATCAATATTAAAACTGCTATATCCCGGGCCCCGGTGTTACGAAGTCCCGATTTCAATAGAGACTTCTTCCTCTACACTTTTTCCTCCGACCAATCATTAGCTGCAGTTTTGAATCAGAAATATGATGACAACAACGAGGCCCCAATATCATTCATGATCACTAATCTTCAAGGAGCAGAGCTAAATTATCCTGCTATAGACAAACAGGCCTATCCAGTATTTAAGGCGGTAAAACACTTTAGGTCTTACATCCTCAAGAACCACACTAAAGTGATTTTGCCACACCCTATAGTCCGATACTTGTTTACTCAACAAGAAATGGGGGAAATAAAAGGGAACTAGATGGTAGTAATCCAAGAATTTGATCTCGATATAAAACTTGCCAAACTAGTAAAAGGACAAGGGTTATGCAAACTTGCAGCTGAAGCCCAGGACCATGTAAATGAATATTATGGATGGGAGAATGAAATGGAATTATGGTGTGGATAAGATTCATACATTTCCCTAGGGCCCGATTCTTGGTATAAGAATATAACCTACTTCCTACACCATGGGGCCTACCCAAAAAATCTCAACCTCAGGGAAAGGAGATCTCTCAGGTTAAAATCTGCACAATACCACCTCATAAATTTGGTACTCTTCCAGATCAATTATGATGGGGTACTATTAAGATGTATCAGACGTGAAGACATAGACAAGGTGTTGAAGAAGCTCCATGATGGCCCTACTAGGGGAAATTTTGCAGGAAACACCACCGCTCATAAGATTCTAAGAGCCGACTATTATTGGCCCACCTTGTTCAAGGATGCTCATTCTTACGCTAGAAACTATAAAACTTGTCAAATGAGTGCTGGGAGGGAGAAGAGAGAAGCAATCCCACAATAACCAGTGACTTTCTCTAGGCCTTTTGAGCAATGGGGGTTGGACATCATAGGAGAAATTACACCCACCTCTTCAAAACAACACAAGTACATTCTTACTGCAACCGATTATTTCATGAAATGGGCAGAGGTCGTTCCTCTGAATCAGGTCAACGAGAAGGTAGTAATCCAATTTATAGAACAACAACTACTCACAAGGTTTGGTGTCCCTTCTGTCCTAGTCTTCGATAACGAAGATTTTTTTTCTTCCACCATTTTGACGGAGTTTTCTCTTGACAAAGGAATCATAATTAGGTATTTGGAAAATTATTATCCACAAGGAAATGATGTGGTAGAATCAACTAACAAGAACTTAATGAGGATATTAAAAAAGATGGTTGTAGATAACCAAAGGAATTGGCATAATATACTCCATAACACCTTGTAGGCCAATAGAGTCACAACCAAAGAAGGTATAGGAAATTCCTTGTACTTTTTGGTATATGGGAAAGAATCCATCCTCCCAAATGGGCTCTCTATTCCATCTCTTCAAATAGCCCAATATTCCAGCGAGGATCCTTCATCGACCATTCAATGAAGAATCAACACTCTGTTGATGCTGGAGGAAGAAAGAGAAAAGGCTAAGTCAAAATTCCTAGCTCACCAACAGATAGTGAAAATATGGTTTGATAAACATAAGGCTAAAGAAAAGAACTTTGAAGTAGGAGACCTAGTCCTAAAGTGGGACAGAGCAAATGAACCGAAAGGGAAGCATTCTAAGTTTCAAAATCTACGACTTGGACCTTTCCAAGTGGCTGAAAAGATTGGGGAAGACACGTATCGGTTGCAGAATCTAATGGGGGAAACTGATGCCCTTCCAATGAATGGAAAGGCCCTAAAACAATATTTCCAATAAGAAATTAAAATTTAAAAAGAAAAAAAAAATATACATGCTTTATGTTCTTTGTTGAGTATCTTCTGTGATTGTGAAATGCATTGTTTTATTTTTTATTTTTGCTACCTGGATTTTTGTTCTTTTGAAAGTTGTGTTTAGTGGGATAGTGGTTGATCTCAAAACATGCAACATAGAGAGCTCTTTTCCTAACCTATCGCTCACTTACAAACACAAGAAGCATAGCAGGATCTGCGATCACTCTGAGGAGTCCTCTATATAAACCTCTCCAAATGAAGAAATTCGGAGAAATGTCAGAAGTGTCTGCTTGGTGGTTTGGTAAGACCTTAAAGGAAAAAAGGAAAGATGGAAAGGACTACATGAACCCAATTTTTTTTTTTAGCAAAGGATCCACCTTGATCTTATCACCTTGCTAAATATAGAGACATCATCCTCTCCTGCTCACTTAGGGTGTCATGCTGAAATAAAATTGGTATTATAAAAAGAGTAAAAAGTAGGAGAGGGTATGCAGATATCTCCGTCGGGGCTATGGATGCTCGCTGGCAGCGAAGTAAAGTCTGTGATGTCAAGGTGACTCCGTCGGGGCTATGGATGCTAGCTGGCAATGGAATGACACTGAAGCAAGTGAGTAAAGTTAACTGAAGGCTTCATGCTGGTGAGTGATTTGATAAACTTTCATAAAATGGGGGCATGAGTCAGGGTCAAAGGAAATGGAGAAAAAGGGTTAAAACCCCACAAGCAGACTCGGAAGCATCAACCAGAGAAATTCAAATGCAAAGGTAAAGAGGTTTTGATTGTCAAACCAATCAAGGTTCTCCATCATCTTCCATATCAACCGAGCCTTGGAGAAGGAACAAAGATTCTGATTTCGCCCAATGAATCACCATTTGTTGAGCACTCAACACACCCTAAAATGGTTTATGTAAAATTTTTACTTTTTGGGTATCACTTGATCTTTCGCATTGTCTGATTGTGCTTCAGTATGAAACGGTTGCCTGTGCTTATCGTTTATGTTTTCATGTTGAGTCGTTTAAAGTCTGCTTGAACATGTGAAAATCATCTTAAATTTAAAAAGGGACTAACATTTACTTAAGGAATAGACAGTCTAAAGTTTTCCCCAACGTGCTTAGGAAATTCGGCATCGGGAAAGATTAAAAGTGATGAAAATCACTTGAGAAAACCAAAATAGTCAAGTGTCAAATTTCAGCGGCGTCGGTAGAAGGAGGTCTCTCATATTCACGAATAAGATTCACTAAAGATATTATCAAATGCCGATCCATTCAGAATCGACAGAAAAATGAGAAGAGTAAGCATCGCGTAAGTAAAAGAGTGGTATCGTTGATCATCGACTCCTGAAATGTTTTTGACGTCGGAGATTTATGAAGGTGATAACCCGCAAAGAAACTACGTGGTCAAACTATCCCTGATCACTGATCCCCGATACCTTTCGGCACTAGAGGTTGTCTCAGGAGGACACCAATAGAAAAATACACAAGGATATCTCCGATCCCCGATCTGTCCACCAGAGAGACATGACGTGATGAGACATTTTATCCCTAAGATATGTTAGGCACAATGCATTGAAAATGTTAGTTAATTAGTGAATCATGCATTAGTTTCTAATTCCTATGAAAATAAAAAGTGACCATTTAAGTCTGTCGATACAATGCATCTCCCTTTGTGCCTCCATTGTCAACCAAGTTATAATTTATTTGCAGATATCTGAGGGTAGTTTGTTTTGAATTGCATTCATTACTCATATTAACTGATTGATATGAATGATAGGATATCTCTCATTATATTCTTTTGATTCATTTTGTATGAACCTATTCTACGCGCCAAGGAGTTCAGAGCACACAGAGGAGAAATTCTAGCAATTCGGAGAAGGATTCCAAGGTTCAATGAGTATTAAACAACAATTTTAGCAAGAATTACAGGTATGTTTTGGCATATGGTGTTTTATGGTTCATTTCATATGTTTTCACCCAACACTACTCTTTATGCATGTTCAAAGGACTATTTTCAGTTGCAGGAAAAATTCCTCCGAAGAAACCAACCACCAGGAAATCCCCAAGAGCACCAAAGATGCAAGAACCAGAGGCGGGAGAAGCTTCCTCCCCAGCAGTTGCAAGGAAATTAGAATTCTCTCCAAGACCAGTGCCCATCATTAAGACAGCCACCAAGAATGCCTTCATCTAGACCCTAACCTTTGGAGACACAGAGGCAAACATTGGGGCCAAAACAATATTCGCTTGCTGGGAATAATTTTTAATAAAATCAAGAAGAACCCCTCGAGTATACCCCGCACAAGGATCCTAATACGAGAAGACTCGACGATGAAGTTATCTCGAATGTCTGCAAGGCCTATTTGCACATGGTGGAAAGTGTTGTTCCAGAGTCTGTACTTAAGGCTTAGAAGTACAATGTCTAGGCATCCGAAAGTGGGTAAAGGGTAGAGAAGACAGAAACGTCAACCTTCGGCAAGGGAAACTAGGGAAGATTTCTACGTTGGCATTGTCTAGCTTCCAACTGTTCCTGGATGGTTATATCATGTTCAATCGCTACCCATGAACATTCGAGTTCAACCTGGGTAGTAGCTATTTTAAGAATAGTATCGAAAAGGTTTGAGGCTATGTGCATTTGATTTGATAATCTGGGTTCGATATTGGGCTGAGTTGGTATAGGGACAGTCATGGAGGAACAGTAAAATAAGAAAACATCGAAGGGAGAATTTAAGTGTTGTCTCAATTCGGTCGTATAAAAGAGATTTTATGGTTTCAGAAATAAAAAACAGAGGTGCAAATCAAAGGCTCTTTCCTGTAACTGGGTTATATTTTAATAAAAATGTATGAGGTGGGAGAAAACATTTAGCTATCTATTGAGTAAGGCTCCTATCAAGGGAGAATCTCACATATAAACAAAAGAAGAAAACTGTAAGGAAATAACCCTATGAAGCATAAAATATGTATAGAATTTTGAAAGTGTTGACTGGTCTTGCACCTGCTGATAGCTGGTACAGAGGAAAAATAGTAAACAATTATAGAAAACCAAAATTCATTCGCTATAGTAGAGGTTGTACTAAATTATAACGAAGCATTCATCATATATGAATATGAAATGAAATGAAATATGAGATACAAGAAAACAAACTCATAACACAGTCATGACAGAATTGAGAATCTTCAGATTTTCTTTGTATTAACTCTCAAAATGTAAAAACTCTATTACAATCGACACAAAAAGGTCCAGCCCTGTTTCTTTCTTTCTATGGTGTATTTATACAGTTTTACAATAATATATAATCTCAATCGTTGCAAAATTTTTAGTTATGATAGGGAGGAGAGAAATCGCTCCATTTCTTCTTCTCTGTCTTTACTTGGTGCCAGAAGCTTATCCTCGTGCATGCTCGGTACAGGTGACACATCTTTCGACCAGCTGAGATATCAGCCGTGACGGTTCTACTTGACAATTGGCTTCAAAAGAGTAACAATCTCAAGCTAATTGCAGCAACCTGTCCTCCATCTATCTATCTATGATGTCGATAGCGCATAATTGTGCGCTTGGTTTAATCATACATTTGTCTATTTGGACTATGTCCGCCATAGTCACTTGGGAGATCTCAGCCGAATCTCTTTCCTCTTTTTCTTTTAAATCAAGTGAGATTTTTGCCATATTCATCTTAATCAGTGTCTCGGCATTACCTCCGCTATCAATGCCCAGTAGATTACCATCTATAGAGCTAAAATCCTCTTCTAAGGATTTTGTTACCTTCTTGGCTTGCAGCTTGCCTTCCGAGATGTTGTGCTCCCATTCTTTCAATAGAATGTTCCCTCTGGTCTGCTCCAAAATGGTGAACCTGGGAGTACTTCCCGAATCCATGTTGTTTGTGGCTATCACAGCCTCTTGAAAGGCAACCTGTGCTACTCCACCTTCTCTTTCGCTATCAGTTAAATTCTCCAAAACTTGATTAACTAGAAAACAATTGTCCTAAATCACCTCTACCTTGGCGAGTAGATTTCGTTGGGCCGCAAAGCCTCTGCTCCGAATCTCCATCGCCTGGGATTGAAACATCATGATATTTATCACTTTGCTTTCAGTGATTTCCACCCTAGCATGTAGTTGTTCGATCAAATCTTTTTTTTGGCTCGCTTGCATCTGACCATCCCGAACCACTAGTTGTGCTTGTTCGAGCTTAGTCTTGAGCACCTCTATATCATTTTTATCGGCCAACCTTGCTTGCTCTATACCTACACTCACTTGGTCTTTGGAAGTCTCTGCTGTTGTGGCTAGTCTGGCTTCTAGGGTCTTGATGAGGCAGTTTTTTCATCTAAGCTGGTTTTTCAAAACCCCGACTGAAAATTGGTTCGTTGTGGCATATGCACCTAATGTCCCAACTATTTCTGTTGTGAACTGTTCATTTTTCTTGTCCTTCCCATCAGTCATAATTGTGTATTTCTTGACTGTCGATTCCCCTTCCTGGTAGAATTCTCTCTTTACCACTGCCTTTCTCTTCTTATCGAAGAAGAACTCATTTGGAGGGAGCTCTTCCACCCTTATAGGCATCAAAGCTTCATTGAATATCCACCCTCCGTCAATATTTCCTTGAGTTGACTGCAAGGGAGTAACTGATGTGATAGGATCCCCGATTTGTTTCGCTGATTGTCCCAGAGTAGTAACCGGACTCTACTTCTTCGGCGGGTCGGGAGTCTTTATCTCTTCTTTCAGACTCTTAGTTTTCTCTCCCTCGTCCTGGTGTTTTTCCTGATCGGGATTCGCATCCTTGGAGCCTTCGCCGTCTTTTTGTTTCACCTCCGTTGTACTCGGACTCTCACCCTGTAATACTGTGGGAAGACAACTACGTCTATGTTCTTGGAATTTCAAAACATCGGCCCTCTCTTTAGGTGCCAATGTTTGTATCCGAGCTAAAATCTCAGCATAAGATCATGCGCCTTGGAAAATGTCATCCGAGGGTGAATTTTCGTGCTCAAATCTCTTGAGCCTGCAACTGGCCAAATGATTACTCACTATCCTTTGTGAATCGTGCTTCTTGTATTCAATAAGGACCAACTTTAGCTCTTCAAGGGTTGTTGCCTCAGCTTTGGCATGCCCAAAATCTAATAAAGAATATGAATCTAAATGAATAGGAAAAGGTGGCCATACCTTTTTTGAGTATCCTTTAAGCTCCTTTCTTATACCACTGATCATTGTTTGTCTAGCAACCTCACGACAAGCCATCTTGTCGGGAATGAACAATGGCAATGCATGCGGGGGAAAAGAAGCCCTGAAAACTATGAGATATGAGAATTTGGCTTCTACATACCAAATAGCTATGCTGCTCAAATTTGTCACTATACTATCCGAGATCCTGGGTGGCGGGTGGCCGAAAATAGTGACATGCAGCGGTACCATCACCCAGTTGAAGATTTCATTTACAAAATCTGTTGCTTTGTTTTCCCACAATTTCGCATGATAGATGTGGATGGGCTTGTCCTCTACTGGATTCCAACTCCAGCTCATTAAAGGAAATGGTGTTAGAAAGCACACGACATCCATAATGTATGCAGACATAAAAAATGAAGAAATTTTTCCACTCTCTTTCTACGCCCGATACTCTATAACCCGACAGGTCAAGCTATTGGACAACATTTTCGCCCAGTCGAAGGAATAGCCTTCAGTGACTCAAAATATTAGAGGCACCCATTGAAGAAAGAAATGTGAGGTGTCCTCTCTCCCGTATAATCTGCATGTCATCATAGCTACATACTTGTACTGCAGTTCTAAGGAAGCTATTGAATATATACCATGACTGTCTGCCTTGAACTTCGCAGGGTGAGAAACCCAATATTTTATTAAGCTAGACATGGTTTTATCATACTGCATACATTCCTTCTGTTTGAACTCGTCCAAGAATTCGGCACCATATGTAAAGTCGGACGTTGTGGGCAACTTATACATGGCTTGCAAATGTTGAGGCCTGAATGTCCTGATGGTGACCTTCTTCTCATTCATGATGGTTCTGGTTGGTATGTCCACATGGTCTAATGCCCATCAGACCATATCATAATATGGCAGTATTTGTGGCCTGGCTGCTACTTTATGCATTCTCGATTGAATGACGATCTTATACTTGGTGGTTATGTTGTCTTTTTCATTGTCGCTAGAATTATCGGAATAATCCACTAATTCAACCTACAGAACATCAGAAACGAATGACCATTTCGGGACCAAGTCGACACTTCGAGGTGAAGTATCAATGACTTTGTCCGAGCCTTGTCCCGAAACCTCAACACTGGCTTTGGATACTTTTTGCGAGGCCATGACTGGAGATCTTGCTTTAGCTCTTCTACGATAAAAACATGTATACATATAGAAGTTAGCTCGTTGAAAACGTGTGCTCTGCGTAATATAGAAATGAATTTGTTATAATGAATAACAATTCTATATATATTCAAAAACTCAGTACTTTTTAGAAGAGATCTGTCAAATCATGTTTAGAAATAAATTTAGCCATAAAAACCCAATCTTTATATGTCGATTCGCCTTACTTCTAATTAATGCCATAAATTTTGGTGGTTCGAAATGTCAGTTGGCATAAGGAAGGATTTAGAGTGCTTCGTAAACTGTGCAAGCATCAAAACACGAAAGATATTGATTTGGCTTAATTAATCCGATTTTACCAAAGTTAATTAATCTTTCGGTACTCGTTGTATTGGGAATTTTTGCTTTAACCCTTTGAACCTCTAACACCCGAGATTGAGATGATTGATTTCGGTTAATAAAAATGCAATTGTGATTAGGCACTTAATTAATTGAGTAATTATTTATATTTTCCATATCGTGACTCAGAGCTTTGAAGGTAAGTTTCCAGGAACTCTGCATGCCGAGCTGCGAAACCGCGAGATCACGATAATACGTTTTAATTAAAAGGGAAGATAAACTCGTATTAAGTGTTTAATTAATTAAATTCATATCTTTATCATGACTTTGCCACTCAGGCTTAGACCGTGTAGTTTTTTAAAAGAGAACACGCCGAGTGGAGAATTGCCGACGGAACTTAACCATGGCTTAGTTTTTTCCTTTAACTTTAACATGGGTTACTAACATATGGACCTCGTGGTTTCGGCTATCGAGGATACGATAATGAGAGTTTTGAATTTAGTGAACGTCGAGGCATGAAAACCTGATGATGTTCAATCATGATTTAGGAAAAATTTACTCCCCTTACTGACCCGAGGTAAAATTTTAAAGCGATTTCGTTGTTTCATTGCTCGGGACTTGTGAACCACGTGATCTATAGAATCCAACATGCGAAATCCTGAGGTAGAACAAAAGGGGGAATTTTTTTTGCTGAAAATTAGAACTCACCTCAAGAGTACAATAATGATCATTGTTGTGTGATAAGACTTTAGAAATTTTGAAACCACAGACGGAAAATACGAAAACCATCTTTGGATTTCGAGCATTAAAACATGAAATTTGAGACGGGCTAGAAAAAACAAAGGTGGCTCCAGCATAGGCTCCAATTAGGGATCCCATTTTCTTGTAAGATGGGAAGAACAGTAGACCACATGCCAATATTGGGTAAATGGAGTCAATAGCTTCAATCAGGCGAAAAGGTTCCTGAGAACAGGGTATCGAAGGGGGAAAGAGACTTTGTTTTTTACCTTGAAAAGATTTTAAAACTTAGATACTTTTAAAACTTAGCTGTAGTCCCTTTCATGACTTCCCCTTTCCCGTTACTAAATTCAAGTCTGCCTTAAGACAATCAAAACAATTCTAGGAGACCCAACAGATCTTGTGGCTATCATCTTGCATCAAAAGAAGAAGATCATATGTTTTTAATTAGGGAGTCCCGTCTGAACTTGGGATGTGGATCAGGTTTTTTAAAAAGAATTCGTTACCAGAGTAGAGTGATATTCATGTATAACAACCTTACAGATATCTCAGATATTGCTTCACTGCCAGCGAGCCTGTTCAATACCCCAATGAAGTTATCTGGCCCCTTTTATTGAATTTCCTTTCACCACTTCGGAATATATTTATGCATTTAAATGCTGAGACGAGGGCAATCATTTCTGAATTTCCTTTCATCGTCTCTTGGACTAGATGTGGGCAATCATTTCTGAATTTCCTTTCACCACCTGTCTTATAATTTGCTTTTTAGAGCGCGAAGATGGGGGCAATCAGTTTGTATCAGGGCTGATATCTATGTAATATTTTGCATTATAGGTCTGTCAACTTACTTTGATTACTTGGTACCAACTTTCCCTTAACCTTCACAACACCTTCGTTCTCAGGGAAAAAAAGGGAAAATAACTTTTTAGGGAATTCTATTTGAGCAAGCTTCAATCCTCCGATATTGTTGAAAAACCTAGGAAAGTTAGGATCACTTTAAGCGTCCCTTCGTTTAGCAGGGGATCGAGGAGTTGTGAAGACCCATTTTCTTTCCAAAATCTACTATGAGGCTCACGAGATTGAAACGAAAACTCGTATCCCTTCTTATGCGAAACGGAAAGATGCTGACTTTTTTAAAAGGTAAACCCGAAGATAGAAAAGGGTGACAGGTAGTGACTTACGGACTGAAAATACAGATGTCAAAAATTCAAAAATGACTCTTGTAGATCTTTTTCGGGGATACTTTACTTTGACTGACTGCTTTTAATTTGGGTGAATCATTTAATTTGCCTTAATTTTTTATAGACGATTAAACAAAGAAACAACTATGTCATTTATCAGTTCAGCCGATGTTATTGTTTGGATGAGGTTACCTCTATTTTCTTTAATAGTCTTTTAGAACATGTCCTTTAGGAAATCTCATCTATACCTTTTCGTTTCAATTTCTTTGCATAATATCAAATTTCTTGGGTATCACCTATTTAGGCCGATTTATTTTTGACACCAACTTTCAATTTACTTCTCCTGCTTGTTTTGTGTGCAGCTGAAATCCTGTAAGAGGCAGATATGAAGATTATCGGGGCTATCCGAAAGGTGTTGAAAGTTCATGAAATAAAAATAAAATCAAAAAGAAATGCGTAAATGAAAAATATATATATGTATACAAAGTATATATATAAGTATACACATTTTTTTTGTTCTTTTATTTTTATTTTTATTTTTTTTAGGTAATTGTTACGTCATATAATGCTTCAGATAACACTCGTTGATAGGGGTGTTGAGGATTTCACCGTCTACATTTTCTAGTAGGAAATAATTTTTTCCCTCCAGAGCCGAGACTCTGAATGGCCCATACCAGAGGTGGTCAAATTTACCATGTTTTGCTGCTTCTTCCTTTCTTGCATCCCACCTTAATACTAAATCACCTAGGAGGAATTCTCTGTCCTTTGCTCTGTGGTCGAATAATGCCTTCATGTCTTCTTGGTATTTCTGTAGCTTTTCATCTACTTCAACCCTATGTTGTTGAACCTCAATCAACTGATTTATTCTCCTGGTGACATGATTGGGTTCTTTATTTTGATATTGCCATAACTTCATCACTGGAAGCGCTAGGTTTATAGGTAGAACAACATCTGTCCCATATACCATCTGAAAAGGAGAAATACCCATAGACCTTTTTGTGCTTATGCGATTCACCCACAATGCGTATTTTAAGTGCACATGCCAAGACCTTTTGTTTTCATTCAATACTTTCTTAATTATATTTACCAGGCTCTTGTTAGATGACTCAGCCAATCCATTTCCTTGAGGGTAATACGCTATGGAATGACCAAGAACGATGTTATACTTTTGATAGAAGCTGATCATAGCCATAGATTTAAAGGCTTGGGAATTGTCTGTAACTATCTTTTGGGGGAAACCAAATCTAGACAAAATGTTGTCTTCTAAGAAATCGATTACCACCGAGTCTGTCACCTTTTTGGTTGGAATGGCTTCCACCCACTTAGTAAAGTAATCTGTTGTGGTTAAGATCCACTTGTGTTGAGAATTGGAATGGGGATTAATCTCTCCTATGAAGTCTAGACCCCATTGCTGAAATGGGGCTTCAGCTTTGACTGGAACTAAAGGCAATGTTGGGAGCTTCTGTTTACCTGCAAATAGTTGACAAGGGTTGCAGGCTCGGACTTTGGCATTAACATCCGAGAAAAGTTTTGGCCAGTAGTACCCATCCCTCAAAATATTGTAAGTTGTAGCTCTCCAAGAGTGATGCCCCCCACAAACTCCCTCATGGAATTTTTCTATCACCCGCTAAGTTTTTGATTCAACTAAACAGACTAACAAGAAACCTAGTGGATCTTTCCAATATAGCTGACTTTCGGCGATACAATATTTAATTGCATGGAGTTTTAAAGTTCTGGCTTTTGATGGTGATAGCTCATTTGGGAATTTTAGAGTTAGCAGATATGACACTATGTCTTTGTACCATTATGATGATATGAACTTCTCTTTGATCTTGTTTGGACCTGTTTGCTCATTCAACTTGTTTAGGTTTATGTCTTCATCACCTTCCTGTAAGCAATTGATATCTAGTGCTCTGAAATTCGACTTAGCTAAGAGTTTGGCCAGGCCTTGCCCTTTTATCAATTTGGTCAGTTTGACTTCCAGATCAAATTCTTGGATTTTGGCGAGCCATCGCCCTCTTTTTCCATCGTTGTCTGGTTGTACCAAAATATCTTTCACAGAACTGGTAGGCACGTATGCAATTATCTTTGAGTGTAGTACATACGTTCGGAATGCCTTTAATGCTTTTACCATGGCATACGCTTGTTTTTCTATTATATCATACTTCAATTCTGCGTCTCTAAGGCTCTTGCTAAAAAAGGCGATCGTTTGTTCAAAACCTTCTTCGTTCTTTTGTAGGAGCACCACGGTGATAGTGTGTTTGGAGGCAAATGAGAAAATAAGAAAATCTTTTAGATAGTCGGGGCTCGCTAACACAAGTGCCTCGCTTATGAATTTATTAATATGTGTGAATGATGCTTTGGCCTCGGTTGTCCATTTTACTTCGCTGTCCTTTTTCAACATACTTGTGATCAATTTTACAATCTCAGCGAAATTCGGGATAAATCTTCTTAAAAAAATTATTTTACCTAAGAAAGATTGAATTTCTTTTACATTTCTGGGAATATTTATAGTATATATCGCTTCAATCCTCTTAGGATCAATCCTGATTCCATCCCTAGATACGATATGACCCAAAAGATTACCTTCCCACATGGTGAAATGTGATTTCTTTGGATTTAAATATATACCAAACCTGCGACATTTTTCGAAAGTTTGTTTAAGATGTATCAAGTGTTCTTCGTCGATTTTAGAGAAAACCACCAAATCGTCAAGATAAATGACTACGAACTTATCCCTTTCATCGATGAAAGTGATGTCCATAGCACACTGGAACATGGCCCCTGCATTCATCAAACCAAAAGGCATTTTATCATACATGAACATGCCCCATGGTGTGGTGAAAGCGATTTTTTTTCTATCTTGTTCATTCATGGCGATTTGATTATAACCAGAGAACTCGTCAATCATAGACATTCGATTGGATCCAAGTACCTTTTCTAGCACATGGTCCATTTTGGGCAACAGATAGTTTTCCTTAAGAGACGACTTATTCATATTTCTGAAATCCACACATAGTCTGATTTCCCCATTCTTTTTCTTGACCGGGACCAGGTTTGCCACCTAGTCTAAATATCTCAGAGGTACTATTATTTTCATGTCTAAAAGTTTCTTAACTTATTTTTCGATCACAGGTAACAAAACGGGGTTGATCTGTCTAAGATTTTGCCTAAATGGTTTGACCCCAGGCTTTAGAGGTATCTTGTGATCAATTACGGAAGTGTCGTATGTATTTAACTCATCATAAGACCAGGAGAAAAATCCTTATACTGTCTGAGTAGGTCTTTATACTTACATTTTATTTCGGGAGGGAGGAACTTGGATATTTTTACCATATTGGATTCTTCTTTGGTTCCTATATCACATTCCTCCACTTCTTCTAGTTGGGGTTGTAAGGTGGATTTTACAGGTATGTCGTTTTGATCAAAAAGTCTTTCTAAAGGAATCAATCCTTTCGGAATCTGGTTGTTTTTAAGGACTAGCATACGATGATCCGTGATTTTTTCTCGAAAATATTCAGGATCCTCTTCTTCTTGCATGATCCATATTAGGTCATTTTGATTTTCTTGGTCTGCATGAGTTTCGAAGAATTCACCCACTACTTCAAGAAATTTCTTAATTTGTTCGTCATCCTCAAAGACCTGCCAGTGCTGGATATTGTCTGGTATAGATGGACTGTGTCTGATTTCTATGTGATACTTCAATTTGAAAGTCGTGGGAGGAGAGAAGGTTGAATATTCTTTAGCCAATGCATCATCATGTAAATTCTCTGTGCACGGGATGAAGTGGACATTTACGGACGAGAAAAAGTTTTCCATGAGATCCCAGGCACAATTCCTTTATGATCTTAATCTGGGATGCTTGGCTTGGTACTGTCGATTTATATGTTTGACTATTAACTCTGCATCTCCATATACCTCTAAGTTATTTATTTTTAACTTCTTGGCAGCCTCTAATCCTAAGATCAACACTTTGTATTCACAAACGTTGTTAGTATAATCTATATCCCACTGCAGTCTGTAAGAAAAAGGAACAACAAACTTTCCTTCAAGAGCCACTAAAAGCACTCCTGCACTAGCCCCTTCACAAGATGAGGCACCGTCAAAATACATTTTCTAGACACCGGTTCTACACAAATCCTCTATCACATAACTTGACTCTTCCTTCTCTATATCGTTTTCCTCCAGACAGCCATCGAAACCATCATCAAAAGACAAGATACAATTTCCTAAATCTTGGTCCGCAATGTAAATAGGGAAATTGTTCAAGTTTTGAGGGTCGCTTACTGTATATGATAATATTGTTTCTCTATACAGCTGAGTAAATTTCCCACCAAACACAGGAATTGTGGCGAACACCATATCCAATTGAAGAGAACCCCCCAGCTTGGCTCCCCATGACCTAGAAAACAGTAAGCCATACTTAGGGGGAATATCAGCAATAACCACATCCATCAAGATACTCTTAACTGGGACCTGTGCCAAGGTAACTACTAAGTCCTTTATCATTCCCATACACTTAACCCTTCTCGAGTCAAAAGAGTAAAGACCTCCATAAGGTATGGTGATCTGGAGACCCAGTTTTTCCATAATAATCTTAGGCATAACGTTATGGGAGGCTCCGGAGTCTAACATGCAACTATGTAGCAATTGATCATATACATTTAAAGTGATATAAAAGGGAGAAATAGTGTCTTTGGCCCCTTCAAAATGAGGACCAAAAGTGATGTTAGGTTTGTCATCCTCCAGGTTTAAAACATCAGACTGGATTTCTAGCTCTGAGACACCCATCACTTTGGTAATCTGTTTTCGATAAACGGGGTTTTTTGCTAATTCTACCAAAGGGATTGGTATCTTAATTTTATTTATATCATTTTCAAAAATGAAAGCTCTGCTCACCTTGTCTGCTTCTTTAGTTGAGACTTTCAAATCCTTCCTTTCCAACTTATTCGTCTGGACCGCTTTATTACTCATGGTCTTGGTTGAAGGCATAATTTTATTAGCCGTTTCGGTTCCTTGTGCTTGGGTCTCAACTTTTCCCACTTCGGACTCTTGTGTGATTACTACTTTCATTTTGTTCTTGGGTAATAAGGTCTCTTCCGAAGTAGGCTCATAAGTTTGACCTCTTTGGAGGATTTTCTTGGGTTGAGTAGTTGAGATGGGCTTACTCTTAGATCTTAAGTTGTACTTAGGTTGGATCTCAACCATTATCATTTCAGTTTCCTGTTGAGAGCCACAAAGGTCAGTATGATCACTTTCTTCACCCTTAACCAATGGTTGTTGAGTGTTTAGAGATTTCTCATAATCTTCTCTAGTTAGATACGATTGTGTACAGTCATCACCGAAGTTCATGCCATCATTATCCGAATCTCCAAAATCTTGGAGATTGTTCACTCCTATAAAATTTTCACTCTTTAGGGGAGCTTGTATTTTTTGATCTTCGCTTTTTATCTGTCTTTGCTAGTTCGGGGAGTTGGGGTTCCTCTTGAAATCCTTTTTGGGGAAAGAATCAACTTTGGCATGTTCGATCTCCATTCTGGATATTTTATTAGACAGTTCTTTAATTACTCTGGCCATATTGTCTACCCTGTCATCTGTGGATCTATTAGACCCTGATAGACCTGCTTGTTCTCTAAAGTGTTTAGTTTCTCGGTTTCCCATTTCTACTTTATCTTTAAGCTTACCAGAATCCATCATATTAGACTCAATTTCTACAGCATCGTCCTGCATTCTGTTTAGGGTGGCTCCCCTTCTTTCTCGCAAAAGGAGTGCAAAATCTGGTTCGAAAGCCCCTGTGAAAGTTACTTTGGCCGTGGGTTGGGACAGTTTAACCTCGGCTGGGATTTTGTTATACAGTTTGTTGAATCTTTGAATAAACTCCATGACTGTTTCTGAATTCTTTTTTCTTAAAGACCCAAATTCGGTTAAATAATATAGGTGGTCTTTTCTCTCACCCCATTGTCTGAGGAAAGCATCTTCCAAGGCGTCATACGACAAGATAGATACTGTAGGTAGACTCTAAACCCAAGTTCAGACCTGGCCTTCGAAGGTTTGGACAAGAAGTCTCGAATACACGTCCTCATGTTCAATACCTAGGATGTCTGCGAATTGATCAAATAAATTGATATGTTCGGCTGTGGTCAGATCTCCTTCCCCAGTGAATTTAGGAAAAAAATTTATATAATTTTTGGGAAGGTTGTGCAGAGGAACAAGAAACACCAAGGGAGCGTATCTTGCTGCAACTTTTGCAAACAATCTAGGAGGGGGGGCAGGCCCTTGGTCTCCATCTCCTCCTAGAGGAGCTCCTCCCCCTCCTCCTCCGATAAACCCTCCATCTCCTCCTATAAACCCTCCACCTCCTCCTCCAATGGCTGCCATCTTTATTAGTGGAAAGTCGTAAAGGGGGTTTTGGAAAATTAAAAGTGAGTCTTTACTTTCTTTGTGAAGAGGAAAATGCGGTGATGAAAGATAAGGACCGCGAGGACTTGGTTCCTCAAATTTGCAAGAGATGAAATCAGGAGAACCAACGGGTGTGGAAACTGAATGTGTAACACACTCTTCAGTATTAGGTGAGGTCGGGAAATTTAATCGAAGGAAAGATGGTATGTCAAATGTCGATGAACTTTCAAGAGGGTCCTTTCCTTTGTGTACTAAGGGGATTGTCGGATGGATCTCATTCCTATCCTCAGATTAGTTTGACATCAAATCTTTAGTGTCAAAGAGAGTACTACGCTAAGTTGAGGGTTCAAAAGAAATCTTAGTCTTCAGTTGTGGGGGTTTCAGTTTGTAGACTACAGCGGTTGGATTAAGAGATCCTCTCTCTTTTAGAATCTTCTTGGGATCAGTAACGGGTGTAATCTGCTTACCATCCGGGTTTTTTCTGGTATTCCTTCATCCAGATGCCAGTTTATTATTTGTGGAGTTGCCAAGTGAAAGATTAGGAAGCCTTAAAAAAGGTGTGTACTCTTTGTTCACTATCAAAGGGTAACACTTTCAACAAAACAAAATGTCGTTTTCCCAGGGAAAAATATTTCGTAACTTCAGTCCCTGGCAACAGTGCAAAAAAATGTTGTTCCAGAGTCTGTACTTAAGGCTTAGAAGTATAGTGTCTAGGCATTTGAAAGTGGGTAAAGGGTAGAGAAGAGAGAAACGTCAACCTTCAGCAAGGGAAACTAGGGAATATTTCTATGTTGGCATTGTCTAGCTTCCAACTGTTCTTGGATGGTTATATCCTATTCAATCGTTGGCCATGAACGTTCGAGTTCAACCTGGGTAGTAGTTGTTTTAGGAATAGTATCGAAAAGTTTTAAGACTATGTGCGTTTGATTTGATAATCCGGGTTCGATTGGGCTGAGTTGGTACAGGGAAAGTCATGGAGGAACAATAAAATAAGAAAACCTCGAAGGGAGAATTTAAGTGTTGTCTCAATTCGGTCATATAAAAGAGATTTTATGGTTTCAGAAATAAAAAATAGAGGTGCAAATCAAAGGCTCTTTCCCGTAACTGGGTTATATTTTAATAAAAATGTATGAGGTGGGAGAAAACATTTAGTTGTCTATCGAGTAAGGCTCCTATCAAGGGAGAATATCATGTATAAACAGAAGAAGAAAACTGTAAGGAAATAACCTGATGAAGCATAAAATATGTATAGAATTCTGAAAGTGTTGACTGGTCTTGCACTTGCTGATAGCTAGTACAGAGGAAAAACAGAAAACAATTAATAGAAAACCAAAATTCATTCTTTATAGTAGAGGTTGTACTAAATTATAACGAAGCATTCATCAAATACGAATATGAAATGAAATGAAATATGAGATAAAAGAAAACAAACTCATAACACAGTCGTGACGGAATTGAGAATCTTCAGATTTTCTTTGTATTAACTCTCAAAATGTAAAAACGTTGTTATAATTGACACAAAAGGTCCAGCCCTGTTTCTTTCTTTCTATGGTGTATTTATATAGTTTTACAATAAGATAGAATCTCAGTCATTGCAAAATTTTTAGTTATGATGGGGAGGAGAGAAATCTCTCCATTTCTTCTTCTCTGTCTTTACTTGGTGCCAGAAGCTTGTCCTCGTGCATGCTCGGTACAGGTGACACATCTTTCGACCAGCCGAGATATCAGCCGTGACGGTTCTGCATGACAATTTGCTTCAAAAGAGTAACAATCTCGAGCTAATTGCGGCAACCTGTCTTCCATCTGTCTGTCTATGATGTCGATAGTGCATAATTGTGCACTTGGTTTAATCATACATTTGTCTATTTGGACTATGTCCGCCATAGTCACTTGGGAGATCTCGGCCGAATCTCTTTTCTTTTTTTCATTTAAATCGAGTGAGATTTTTTCCATATTCATTTGAATCAGTCTCTCGGCATTACCTCCACTATCAATGCCTAGCAGATTACCATCTATAGAGCTAAAATCCTCTTCTAAGGATTTTGTTACCTTCTTGGCTTGCATCTTGCCTTCCGAGATGTTGTTCTCCCATTCTTTCAATAGAATGTTCCCTCTGGCCTGCTCCGAAATGGTGAACCTGGAAGTACTTCCCGAATCCCTATTGTTTGTGGCTATCACAGCCTCTTAAAAGGTGACCCGTGCTGCTCCATCTTCTCTTTCCCTAGTAGATAAATTCTCCAAAACTTGATTAACCAACAAACAGTTGTCCCGAATCACCTCTACCTTGGTGAGTAGATTTCATTGGGCCGAAGAGACTCTGCTCCGAATCTCCATCGCCTGGGATTGAAACATCCCGATATTTATCACTTTTATTTCAACGATTTCCACCCTAGCCTGTAGCTATTCGATCAAATCTTTTTGCTGGCTCTCTTGCATATGACCATCCTGAACCACCAGTTGTTCTTGTTTGAGCTTAGTATTGAGCAGCTCTATCTCATTTTTATCAGCTAACCTTGCTTTCTCTATACCTACACTCGCTTGGTCTTTGGCAGTCTCCGCTGCTGTGGCTAGTCTGGCTTCTAGGGTCTTGATGAGGTGGTTTTTTCGTTTAAGATGGTTTTTCAAAACCCTGACTAAAAATTGGTTTGTTGTGGCATATGAACCTAATGTCCCAGCTATTTCTGTTGTGAACTGTTCATTTTTCTTGTCCTTCCCATCAGTCATAACTTTGTATTTCTTGACTGTCGATTCCCCTTCCTGGTAGAATTCTCTCTTTACCACTGCCTTTCTCTTCTTATAGAAGAAGAACTCATTTGGAGGGAGCTCTTCCACCCTTATAGGCCTCAACTCTTCATTGAAGATCCACCCTGCGTCAATATTTCCTTGAGTTGACTGCAAGGGAGTAACTAATGTGATAGGATCCCCGATTTGTTTCGTTGATTGTCCCAGAGTAGTAACCAGACTCTGCTTCTTCGGCAAGTTGGGAGTCTTTATCTCTGCTTTCAGACTCTTAGTTTTCTCTCCCTCGTCCTGGTGTTTTTCCTGATCGGGAGTCGCATCCTTGGAGGCTTTGGCATCTTTTTGTTTCACCTCCACTGTACTCGGACTCTCACCCCGTAATACTGCGGGAAGACAACTACATCTATGTTCTTGGAATTTCAGAACATCGACCCTCCCTTCAGGTGCCAATGTTTGTATCCGAGATAAAATCTCGGCATAATATCATGTGCCTCGGAAAATGTCATCCGAGGGTGAATTTTCGTGCTCAAATATCTTGAGCCTGCAACTGACCAAATGATTACTCACGACCCTTTGCGAATAGTGCTTCTTGTATTCAATAAGGACCAACTTTATGTCTTCCAGGGCTGTTGCCTCAGCTTTAGCATGCCTGAATTCTAATAAAGAATATGAATCTAAATGAACAAGAAAAGGTGGCCATACCTTTTTTGAGTATCCTTTAAGCTCCTTGCTTATACCACTGATCACTGTTTGTCTAGCAACCTCACGACAAGCCAGCTTGTCGGGAATGAAAAATGGAAATGCATGCAGGGGAACAGAAGCCCCAAAAACTGTGAGATATGAGAATTTGGATTCTACATACTAGTCAGCTATGCTGCTTAAATTCGTCATTATACTATCCGAGATCCTGGGTGGCGGGTGGCCAAAAATAGTGACATGCAGCGGTACCATCACCCAGTTGAAGATTTCATATACGAAATCTGTTGCTTTGTTTTCCCACAATTTTTCATGATAGACGTGGATGGGCTCGTCCTCTCCTGGAGTCCAACTCTATCTCATTAAGGGAAATGGTGTTAGAAAGCACACGACGTCCATAATGTATGCAGACATAGAAAATGAAGAATTTTTTCTGCTCCCTTTCTGCACCCGATACTCTGTAACCCGGTTGGTCAACCTATCAGATAAAATTTTCGCCCAGTCGAAGGAACAACCTTCGGTGGCTTGAAATATTAGAGGCACCCATTGAAGAAAGAAATGTGAGGTGTCCTCTCTCCCGTATAATCTGCATGTCATCATAGCTACATACTTGTACTTCGATTCTAAGGAAGCTATTGAATATATACCATGATTGTCTGCCTTGAACTTCGCAGGGTGCGAAACCCAATATTTTATTAAGCTAGACATGGTTTTATCATACTGCACACATTCCTTCTATTTGAACTCATCCAAGAATTCGACACCATATGTAAAGTCAAACGTTGTGGGCAACTTATACGTGGCTTGCAGATGTTCAGGCCTGAAAGTCCCGATGGTGACCTTCTGCTCATTCATGATGGTTCTGGTTGGTATGTCCACATGGTTTAATGCCCATTGGACCATATCATAATATGGAAGTAGTCGTGGCCTGTCTGCTACTTTATGCATTCCTAATTGAATGAGGATCTTTTACTTGGTGGTTATGTCATCTTTTTCATTGTCCCTAGAATCATCAAAATAATCCACTAATTCGGCCTGCAGAACATCAAAAACGAACGACCAGTTAGGGACTGAGTTGACACTTCGAGGTGAAGTATCAGTGATGTTGTCTGAACCTTGTCCTGAAACCTTAACACTGGCTTTGGATGCTTTTCATGGGGCCATGAATGGAGATCCTGCTTTAGCTCTTCTGTAATAAAAATATGTATACACACAGAAGTTAGCTCGCTGAGAAAGTGTGCTCTGCATAATATAGAAATGCATTTGTTATAATGAATAACAGTTCTATATATATTCGAAAACTCGGTAGTTTTTAGAAGAGATCTGTCAAATCATGTTTAGAAATAAATTTAGCCATAAAAATCCAATCTTTATATGTTGATTCGCCTTATTTCTAATTAATGCCATAAATTTTGGCGGTTCGAAATGTCAGTTGGCATAAGGAAGGATTTAGAGTGCTTCATAAACTCTGCAAGCATCAAAACATGGAAGATACTGATTTGGCTTAATTAATCCAGTTTTACCGAAGTTAATTAATCTTTCAGTACTCATTGTATCGGGAATTTTTTCTTTAACCCTTTGAACCTCTAACACCTGAGATTGCGATGATTGATTTCGGTTAATAAAAACGCAATTGTGATTAGGCACTTAATTAATTGAGTAATTATTTATATTCGCCATATCGTGACTCGGAGCTTCGAAGGTAATTTTTTGGGAATTCTGCATGCTGAGCTGCGAAACCGCGAGATCGTGATAATACGTTTTAATTAAAAGGGAAGATAAACTCGGATTAAGTGTTTAATTAATTACGTTCATATATTTATCGTGACTTCGCGACTTGGGCTTAGACCGTGTAGTTTTTTAAAAGAGAACCCGTCGAGTGGCGAATTGCCGACAGAACTTAACTATGGCTTAGTTTTTTCCTTTAACTTTGACATGGGTTACTAACATACAAACCTTGTGGTTTTGACTATCGGGGATACGATAATGAGAGTTTCGAATTTAGTGAACGTCAAGGTGAGAAAACTCGATGATGTTCAATCATGATTTAGGAAAACTTTACTCCCGTTACTAACCTGAGGTAAAGTTTTAAAGCGATTTCGTTGTTTCGTTGCTCGGGACTTGTGAACTATGTGATCTATAGCATCCAACATGAGAAATCCTGAGGTAGAACAAAAGGGGGAAATTTTTTTGCCAAAAAGTAGAACTCACCTCGAGAGTACAATAATCATCGCTACTATATGATAAGACTTCAGAAATTTTGAAACCAAAGACGGAAAATACGAAAACCATCTTTCGATTTCGAGCATTAAAACATGAAATTTGTGACGGGCTAGAAAAAACAAAGGCAGATCCAACAACAAGAAGGACTTTGTTATTTACCTGCATCGAACTGTTGAAATGGATTATTGATCACACCGATGCACAAAGGTGTTTAATTAACGACGACAATGGTGTATGCGTCGAGGTTTTCCTCCTAGTAGAAGTTCAGAGTTACTACAAACTCAAGGAACTGGAGGAATGTTTAAACACTGAATTTGTTTTGGGTTTCTATTAGAAGAACAACACCAATAGTATTATGGCATCTTGGTGGAGAGAAGATAAACATTTCACCAATTGGACCTCCGGCTGGTACCCAACGACTAACTTGAGGGAGCCATATATATACCCGATGTCTCTCCTCTGTGGATTACACGGGGAGAAATATTTCTCCCGGTTTTGAGAGGCTTGGATGCCTCTAGCTTATACGGTATCCATTTTAGGCACGATATTCAATTTGGGTGCCATCATCTCCAAACATTTTAGCACTTGCATACGACAAGATCAAATGCCAAAAGAGGGAGAAACCCTTTCCTTCTACATGTCCTCATATCCACTGAACATCATCTACGCCGAGAACATTTTTTCTGGAATGAACTTAAACTGACACTCTTCCTAGCTCCTAGTCCATGTATACTTCGACATCTTATTGGAAAAAAGGTACAATAAATCCTTTTCTCTTATCTATGACCAATTTATTGCACACATTTATTCCTTGCTGTTCAAGAAAGAGTGCCTAAGGTTGTCGGATGAAGCAAAAGAGGTTGTATCGAAAGTAGGTCAATAGTATCTAGATGATCATGAGACCTACATCAGGGTTTTCAGTGCCACAGGGTCACTCCATATGTTACCCATATATGTTCCTGATCGACTAGTGTTAGGGGAATTTTTTTATCAAACCATTCTGCAAGGATATAATGCCACTTTAGTAAAGGAAAAGAAGTGAGCCTTCATAGCTTATGGGTTTCATATTGGATTCTAAATGGTCAAGGACACTGCACATGCTAAGCAAGAAGGGCTAAGTCAATTGAAATTCCAATTCCATACTAGCCATTTTCGCAAGCATGATCCCAAGGGTCTAGTCCTAAAACATGCATCACAGGTATCATCTTGTTGGCCTTATGCCCATGACTGGTTTGAAGATGAAATTTTCACCAGAAATGCCCAAGATTGGAATGAGGAGGTGACAAGGATGGCTGATCCTAAAACAACCAAATTCAAGGCCATGATTTGGGAGAAGCAAGTGACGTCCTTGGAGAAAACAGCTCAAGAAATTCTCAGGGCTCGAGAAGGAAGGGTAGCATCTGAACCGGGCGAAGCGGTGGGCGATCCCTAAGAAGCCATCAAAGAAGAAAAAGTTTATCAGGAATCCTTGGTACAAATCAGGGATTCCCCTGAGGTTCAAGTTGTACAAGGGATGGGGAGACTTATGTAGTAGTAGGCCCAGCTACTAATGAAGTAGATGCAGGATAATATAGATCTCATCATAACACCTAGGCTTCCAACCGATAGCCCAGGAGGAAGCCTGACGGAGCCAAGTGGCCCCGATTTCACAAACCTTGGTAACACCAATGGGTCAAGTGACCCTGAATCTATAACCTCATTGGTCAATTCAATGGTAGACAGGATGAATCAACCAGTGACAGGCCAAGGGTCAGTAGAAACACGCGCGCCTAATCCTTTGAGCAAGCTTATAACTATATATAGTGATGATCAAAGCCCATAGTCATCTCACGAAAACCTTGTGCGTGTCTAAGAGGAAAAAATACTTGAGAATAATTCTTCCCCTAAGCCCAAATTGAAAACAAAGGAGGTCTCATAAAAGGTAACAGAAGCTAAAAGTGGCCTTGAAACAAAGGAACTTGACACATCGGAAACTAGAGTAGATATAAAGGACAAACATGAATTGGATGAGCCAAAGAAAGAATCCCTGGGAAAGGAAATCAATGGTTCTGCAGCCAACAATCAAGTAAGTAACAAGTCTGTGCCCGATGTCTCTATTCCACTCAATAATCAGACCCCCGACGAGCGATAGGTAGAGGCTGGGTCTTCGAGGTATAGAGAGGAGGTTCAGGAGCCTGATCTTGAACAAGTATACACCATCGGTAGCCTGGGAAAAATACTTACATGGGGTGATCAACATATACTCGAGCCAGTAGACAAGGTAGAAGATATCTATGGGATATCCTGCAATCGAAAGAGAAAGGCCATCATTCAAAGAACTACAAAGAAAAGAAAGATCATGTTGGATCACTCCATCTTTGTTACCACAGAGGAGAACTTAATAAACACAACAGATGCCCTAATGTCTGAACTTATGGGCGTAGGGAAGGCACTCTTAGAGACCACCCTGGATAGATCCAAAAGGTATGAAAAGGAGCTAGTCATTGCCCTAAAGGAGCTAGAACACTTGCATCATCTGGATGAATACTATAAAGGCACCATGCAGACCGCTGTGTACTTGAAAGGTGAGTTCGAAGAAGTTTACAACGAGTTCAAAAAATAAAGACACATTTTAACTACGAAAATAGCTGACTTCCAGGAGGACACTGTCATGGCACTCATGACATGCAAGGATATGGAGCGATGGTATAAAAGGGCACAACAAGTAGTAGAAAGACTCAAGTACATTGATGTAGTCCAGTAGGTCCGAGACAAAGAAGAACATGGAATTTGGATGGTAGGAAAAAGTAGTCTTAATCGCATGAAGTGATCAGCCGAGTATTGGACTAAGATGTCTCAGGACCCACACTGAGAAATCCAAGAGGAGTAGATCAGATGCAAGAAGAATTGGGATAAAATTAATAAAGTAATGAAGGATATCGGACTGCCCGAGTTCGGAAACCCCGACAACTTCGTCAACCTAAGTGACGTAGTCGAGTCGCATGCCAAACATGATTTGTTGTGGATCGAAGAGCTCACAAAGATGATAGACATGAGGCTAGGGAAAGTGCAACGATTTGTAGATCATCAAATCAGATCTCAAACCATAATACAGTAGTTGAACTCCATTCTAGTGAAGTATCGGACGCATGTGATGGACATCAGAGGAATACATGCAGCTTCAATGGAATAATACAAATTTCTATGGGCCCAAACATGTGAAGAGTTGTTAATCATTTGGTCTGAGTACGAGAGAAATCACCCTTTTCAAGAGATATCTCGAGCTGACTGTTAAAGAAACTATTAGTATAGGATGCCATGTGGTGAATTTTGTTTTGCTTACACTGCACTTAGCCATTAATTTCAGTTAAACGTTACATTATAAATAAATACATCGACCAATTAGTGAGAGGTATATGGTTGTTGTAAGAACTCTTTCTTTTTGGTTGTTAAGAATTATTTTGAAGCTTCTATGAATTGAGAAGTCCTTCTAGACCAGAGACAAGTCATTTTCATCAAATGCATGTGATTGTATGTGGAGACGAACTATTTCCCATCTCATTTCATGAATGATGTTGTAATGAGTAAGAGCTATTCAATCTATTGTCAAGTTATCTGGTGCAATATTTTGTTGTTCTTTACTTTAAATTATGAATATGAATTGTTGTGTTAACATGTGATGAATGATTATGGTAGATGAATTATTTTTCTTGCCATTATCTTATTTGCATATGTGTTTTCTTTCTGATATGTGTGTTAACATGTGATGAATGATTATGGTAGATGAATTATTTTGCTTGCCATTATCTTATTTTCATATGTGTTTTCTTTCTGATAATTAGTTTCTCAGACAGTAATTGGATACTCACGAGGTTAATGTATTAGTACTAGGCCTATGGTATAAAATCATTGTCTGCATGCTTAATCAGTGGGTTATCCCAAGTTCATCCTCTTCCCCAGTAGTTAGAATTTAATCATGTTTGTCACCAAATTGGTTTATGTCGTCTTACATCTCATATCGGTCTCAACCAAGAGAGAATACAAAAAAAGATAGTCTAAACTGAAGGAAGAGACTTCACAAGAAAACATAAATCCCATTGATAAATTGGTCAGATCACAAGATCTGGAGAACTATTCCACCATTAAACGCTACAGAGTCTAATTGGGCCTCGGTGGTGGGTTTGGTTCCTACTATTGAATCAAGGATTTAGGAACCATCAACAGACTGTTAATAATGCATAGCAAGATGAAACAATGGAAGACATGGGCAAAAATGTACCAAGGATCTATGCATCCCTGGACAACAAACAAGAAGAGTATCAACCACATATGATTAAAGTGGAAGGTATGATCAACAACCAAACCATTGTTATTTTAATTGATTCAGGATCTAGTCATAGTTATATAGATCCTAATATGGTGGAAAGTTTTCATTTTCCAAGAATCAAGCATGGAAAATCTTGGTTGGTACTACTGGCTACTAGATCCAAAAGAAAACTTAATGAGATGGTTAATTCATGTCTCGTGGAAATGAATGGACTAAACACCAGGGCAAATTTGAACATCTTGCCTTTAGGTTCTTATGACTGTCTAATTGGGATGGATTGGTTATACCAACATCATCATGTTATCCTAGACCGTAATAAAAAGAAATTTACTTGCTTGGATGAGGAAGGGAATCTAAGGATAATGCATGGAATTCCTAGGACAATAACCATCGAAGAAATTTCAGCATTGTAGCTGGAGAAATGTTATAGAAAAGAGTGTCAAATATTTGCAGCTCATATGGAAGAGACACCTAAATATAGGGTGTAAAGTATTGAATATTATTCATTCCTAAAAGAGTTTGAAGATGTGTTTAAGGAAATACCAAGATTAACCCCTAAAAGAGACATTGATTTCTCCATCAATTTGATGCCTGGAGAAACTCCAATATCCAAGACTCCATACAAGATGAGTATACCAGAATTGAAGGAGTTGCAAATGCAACATGAAGAGATTCTGAAGAAGGGGTATATACACCCAAGTGTGTCACCTTGGGATGCCCCAGTTTTATTTGTGAAGAAAAAGGATGGAACATTGATACTTTTGATTGACTTTAGGCAGTTGAACAAGTTAACTGTGAACAATAAGTATCCGTTGCCAAGGATCGATGACCTCTTTGATCAACTGAAAAATGCAAAAATATTCTCCAAGATTGATCTTAGGTCCAATTATCATCAAGTAAGAATTAAAGAATAAGACATCAACAAGATTGGTTTTATAAAAAGGTATGGTCATTATGAGTTCACAGTGGTTCCCTTTGGAATATCAAATGCACTAGTTGTCTTCATGTGTTTAATGAATGGTATTTTCAGAGAATACTTATATAATTTTGTCATTGTATTTTTAGATGAAATTATTATATATTCTAATTTAGAGGAATAGCATGAACAACACTTGAGGATGGTATTACAAGTATTAAGGGAGAATTAGTTGTATTCCAAATTGAGCAAGTGCTCATTTTATCCGAAGCAAATTCATTATTTGGGACATATCATTTCAAAGGATGGGATAGCAGTGGATCATGAGAATATATAATCCATTAGAGAATGGCCAATGCCAAAGAATGTGATAGAGGTCAGATCATTCATGGGCCTTGCAGGATACTATAGGATATTTATTGAAGGATTCTCAAAGATTTCACATCCAATCACTTCCTTGCAAAAGAAGGGTGTGAAGTTTCATTGGACATTGAATTGTGAAAAGAGTTTCCAACACTTGAAGAAATTATTAACAAGTTATCCAATACTAAGGATTGTAGATCCAAATGAAGACTTCATTGTATGCATAGATGCATGTAAAGAAGGACTTGGTGGAGTCCTCAATCAGAATGGGTTTGTTGTATGTTATGAATCAAGGAAGTTGAAGGAGCATGAAAGGCACTATGCCACTCATGATTTGGAGTTGGTAGCCATAGTGAATGCCTTGAGGAAATGGAGGCACTATCTCATGGGGAAAAGGTTTGAGTTGAGTATAGACCATAATGGTGTGAAATATTGATTTGATCAACCAACTCTAAATGCTAGGCAAAGCAGATGGTTAGAATTCTCAGTGAATATGAATTTGATATAAAGCATGTCAAGGGGAAAGAGAACAAAGTGGTTGATCCAATCAGTAGAAGAGTGCATGAGTTGCATGCTACATCCACTAGTATGTACCAATCATATTTGACAGACAAAATTTTAGAGGCTGCAAAATTAGATTTGCAATACAAGGAATTAGTGGAAAAATTACAACAAGGTATTTTTCAACAGAAAATTGAAGACTATAAGCTAGAAAATGATGAAATTATCATGTACATGGGCATAATTTATGTACCAAATTTCCATGAATTGAAAAATATGATATTGAGAGAAATGCATAATGTACCTTATGTTGGCCCAGGTTATCAGAAAACTATTGCAGCTATCAAGAGCCAATATTATTGGCCATGCATGAAGAAAGAAGTTGTTGATTTTATTGCCAAATGTTTGAAATGTCAAAAGATAAAGGATGAGCATAGACACCCAACTGGTTTGCTATAGTCATTGCCCATTCCTGAGTGGAAATGGGAAGTTGTAACAATGGATTTCATCACCAAACTATCTAAACAAACACGCAACATGATTATACCATCGTAGTGGTGGATAAGCTTAATAAAGCTGCCCATTTTATTATGGTAAAGCTCACTCACAAGGAAGCCGACAATGATGATGTTTATATGAGAGAAATTGATCGATTACATGGTATACCCAAGACAATTGTGTCTGAAAGAGATCCAAAATTTACATCAATTTTTTGGAAAGAATTATTTAATGGATTTGGAACAAATTTGAATTTTAGCACAACTTATCATCGAGAATCAGATGGATAAACAAAGATGGTGAATCAAGTGATTGAGGATATGTTGAGGATGTATGTGATGGATAAACCATAAAAATGGGATGACTACCTACACTTAGTAGAGTTTTCTTATAACAATGGGTACCAATCATCTCTAAATATGAGCCCATTTGAGGCACTTTATGGCAGAAGGTGCAACACATCAGTAATTTGGGATAACCCAATAGATAGAGCAGTGGTTGGGCCATATTTACTCAGGGAAATGGAGGAGCAAATGTTGAAAATAAAACAAAATTTAAAGGTTGCCCAAGACAAGAAGAAAATATATGCTGACAAGGGTAGAACTCACAGGGAGTTTAAAGTGGGTGATCATGTATTCTTGAAAGTGAAGGCCAAAAAAAGTTCACTGAAGTTGGGAAATTGTTCCAAGTTGCAGCTAGATATTTTGGAACATTTGAAATCCTAGAAAAGATTGGTCCAGTCAACTATATGATTCAATTACCTGCATCTATGTTTGTTCATAATGTATTCCATGTATCATTTCTCAAGAAACATATACCTTATGCTAATCATGTAATTGATTGGAATTTGATTCGGGTGGAGCAAGAAGGCACTGTCCAAGTGCATCCAATACACATTCTGGACCGAAAAATCAAACAACTCCAGAATCGAGCCATAGGGCTTGTAAAGGTCTAATGGACCTGGTACGGTCCTAAGGATGCTACTTGGGAGAATGAGGATGCAATGAGGGAAGAATACCCACATCTTTTTGAAGATTTTGGAAATCTTGCTTATATGTGTACATAATGCACTAAGGACAGTGCATAAATAAGGGGAGGGGATTGTAATACCCCTAGCCCAAACCCAATTTTAATTGTAAATGAAAATGTACTTAAGTTGGTGATTTGTTTGATATCATTTTTTGTATGCACCTTCCATGGTATAGGGTGCACACGTACTGCACACTAAAATGATGAAGTGTGCACATTCAAAGATACCACACACATCAAACTTAAGTGCATGTGATTTTGAGGACAGGGAGCCTTTATGTATATGTTGTGTTTTATAGGTTAGTGAGCTAGTTATTATAGGCTAGGAGGATTATGTTTTGAATTAGGCCAAAGAGCATATATTCTAAAGGATAGTGAGCCTATTTTGTATATGTCTCATCATTAATATAAAATACATCGATGCATGTAGAACGACCACGATAAAAGAGTATGCAGGACTAAACTCCACTAGTTAAGGAAAGAGGGGGGGCTAAAATTTAAGGAAAAGGGATAAGATAGGGAGCTTAAGCCAAAAAAGAATATTATATTAATATTACTTAAAGTATAAAGTATGGATAATTATTTTATCCTAAGTTCTAAGGATGGGGAAAAGTGGGCCAAAGTAGCTCTCAACATGACACGTGTCAAGTTGGGAACATGCATACATATAGTTTGGACTTAGTTCATTTTCCCATAATTTTGTAAATGTGTTGAACCT
>ML836743.1:0-16737 GCA_009831015.1 Picea engelmannii | reverse complement strand
TTGAATGTGAAAAGGGGCTCTTTAGGGCACAATTAGGCCTTTGACCAGCCTCCCCACGCAGATTGAGCTCGGATTTGGTGTCAAATCGACTTGGGAGCCGATCCATTAGTGGTTGGGAGGCCGACCAGTTTCATAAATGCGCCGTTTGGCAGGCGCACGGGTTTTGCACCCCACAGCCGCTCATATGCGCTCCGGGTACGAAGATTTTACGCGCGTGCTCGCGTGCGCCCAGTGGGTGCAAAGCGCCTTGTAATTTTTTGGCCATTTTGTATAGTTTTGACCCTTTTGCTGTGCTGTGGAATTAACCTTGTGCCATGAATGACTGTTTTTTTGTGTTGACGATGCGGAGTTCTTGTCGCCCTGTGCGGACGAAATTTCAGTGATAACAGATGTTTCCATAAATACAGTTGGCCCAAAATAACATTACAAACTTCGAGAGGAGAAACATCACACAATACCTCGTCTTTGAAGGGCTTGATGCCATATGAAAATCAACACTGTTGGTTGACGTGAAGATCACTTCCATGGTGAAGCCACCTAATGGTGTAGGGTTGCAGGTGCAGTGTTGTCGACAGGGCCAACCACTTGATGACCTCTACTGAGATGAGGTTCTTCTAGCTACTGCTATCAACAATGAACTTCATTGGGGTGCCTTTTACCCACATCCTTGAATGGAATAGGTTCTCTTCTTCTTCTTTCTCGTCTGGTTCACTAAGATGGATCTTGGTGGTAGCAACGATGCCATTGGGTTTTGTGTCAATGATCTGTCTTCCCCTTTCTAGTTCTGACTCAGAGTCAAAACCTGCATATCATTCATAGGATTTCACTTCGGCCACCAACGACTGCTTTGAGAGGCAATCGACAGTGTTATGCCAAGGGATCTTATGGAAGTCACACCACTTCCCGGTATCCTTCTTTGTCTTTTTGGTGTCCTTATTTGGTTGCGGATTGGACTGGTTGAACTGATACTATCCATATTTTCTCTATCCTTTATTCTAAAGGTTGGGAGCAACCTTTCTTGGTTTTTTTTGTGAGGGGCTCCCATGCCCAAATTATCGCATCTTTTGTTTGAGCTTCTGCTTGATTTTGACGACATATCGATAGGCCACACCTAAGGATGAAATGTCTAGAAATTACATTTTGGTTTGGATGTATCTATGTAGGGCAATGTGATACTTGAGCTCCAAATGTCACTCTAAATCTTTGATACCCATCTTTGTGCACAGGGTATGGAAAATGTTTGTGAAATCTAGCACTGCTTGGTCTCTTTCTTGCCGCAATGTGATACATTTGGTATACAAGTCGTCATAAATTTTGACATGGTAGTATTGTTCCTTAATAGAATCCATGAAGGATTCCCAAGTGGCCATGAATATAAATAATGATGGTTCTTATGTTTCCTTTTGCTCACGGAAATTTTCCCACCAATATTTGACACGGGGAACGACTTTGAGTAGCGAAAAAGTAATTGTTTCTCTATTTGAAAAGTTATGGACATAAAAATACCCTTCTAGTAGATTCAACCACTTTTCTATGGAATATATGTCTATATGACCTTCAAATATAGGAATATTGAAGTTGATTTGTACCTTTAAGGGGGTGACTCCTCTGCTCGAGGAAGATGTGTCACCTGTTGGTAGTCGCCGAAGGATTTGCGTAAAACTATCCATCATCTCATTCCTCTGTTGCGTGAGGGATTCCTCAAGAAACATTATTAAATGATATCATGTCCCATAATATTTCTTTTCTCCTGCCATGAGAGGTCGTTTGGGCATGCGAGATATTTTGTCTTCAAGAGAAACAAGCTCGAGGCCCAATTCTTTGTACCCTGACCTCGTTGGGGACATGCATTAAGAAGACAAGGAGTAGACTGCTATGATACCACTGATCTAGATTTGATGAGAATAATGAAATGAATACAGATTATTAAAGTATTCTTAACACATAATAATAGAGATACAATAAAATTGGCTTTCAATTCAATAAGGAAGTAAGTTTAAACTGTAAAATGCAGTGGATAACAAGCCTGTTGGAATGGTGGCAGTTTACCTCTGAGAAGAGGTGTGAAGACCATGCTCATTTGCAATAATATGATTACAATGAGGCTCTGAAGGCATTTTAAAAATAAATAGGAATGTCAAAAACCCTAGACATCCAAAAACCTAACCCTAGGTGATTTAGCACCAAAAGCCATGTGGGCCCTGTTTGGGTAAGTTAGTACGTCAACTTCTCGAGGTCGTAAGTTTTGCATACGATATCCATTTTAGGAGCACGATAGCCCATTGGAAAGGTCCATCCGAGGAATACACATTTTTTTGTTATATGTCAAAGGTCATTTTATACTGTGGCGAGCCCTAAAAACTTCGTTTAGGACCTCAAAACGACCCTGTAAGTCAGAGACCCAAAAACTAGGAAAAAAACTCCCAAACTGGAAAAATGGAAAAATGAACTAGTTGGAATAGGTGGGAGGCCACCAACATCCATATGAATCAATGCTTCCCATTTAGGAAGCAATGGCGTCCATTGTGTTGAGTCCCCCCATCATATAAGGACAATTCTATTGAATTTGGCCCCGGGTGAACCACTTGCCTTGGTGCAGGAGCTGCACTGCTTTGACAACTCGATAAAGCTAGATCCTTTGCTTTCGGGTGCCCTTTATATGTGTGTCCAAAATATGATCACTGGATTCCTGTTGCATGCATTCAGGGTTGAGCTTTGTTTTTCTCAACTACTCTATTATCTCTGAGATGTCCAATAATGGTGGGAAATATTGTCGAAGGAGAGCCACATTGAAGACTGGGTGGAGGCTAAGGAAAGGGGGAATGTTGAGTGCAAAATAATTGTCACCCAAAACCTTGGTGATGGCATATATCCCATACCATAGTGGGGGAAGCTTCTGATGGGGCTATGTAAGGCATTATTTCTACAAGTGAAACGAAACTTTATCTCCCACTTGAAACTTATGTGGCACCCAATGTTGATCATGGCATTGCTTGTACTTGGCATTGGACTTCTGTAAAATATCCTAAACTTGTTGGTGGATATGCTAGATTTGTTCAATGACCCAGGTGGATTTGTCAGCTTTTGGTGGAACATGGGACAAGTCAACCGAGGTGGTCGCCAGGGGTAGTGCAACATCCCTAGGGCCCAATGGTTGGAATCCCAACCCCACCTGAAAGGGGTTGTGGCTAGTTGAGATATGTAGGGCTCAGTTGTAGCTATGCTAGACATAGGGAAGACTCATTCCATGTACGGGGGTTCTTGGAAATGTACATGTGTAGGATATGTACGATAATCTGATTGACGACCTCAGTTTGGCCATCTGTTTGGGGGTGAAATGTAGTGGATTTGGTGAGCCTGGTATCTAGCAGTGACCAGAGGCTTGACCAAAATGTAATAAGGAACCAACTGTACTGATTTGAGACAATGGTTTTTGGGATCCCAAAGTGTACCTAGACATGTTCAAAGAATATCTTGGAAGTGGCCTCTGTAGTGATGTTCTTCTTGCAGACGACCATAATCACCATCTTGAAAAAGCGATCAACAACCACAAAAAAATAGTCATTGCTCCTCTTGGTGGACGAGAGGCCTAACATGAAGTCCATTGAGATGGATTCCCATGGCTTGTTAGGAGTAGGAAGAGGGGTGTACAGTCCCTGTTTCTCAGTGGTCAGTTTGGAAATAGCACAGGCGGTGCAGGACCTGATATACTTGTCGACATCCTGTCGAAGTTTCGGCCAGTAGAAATGTTTTTGCAGCACGTTCACTGTCTTTTCGATGCTAAAGTGCCCTGCCACTTGACAGTAGTGATTTTCCAAAATCAAATTCACACCCTCATTTGATGTAACACATAGATGGCCCAGTTGGAACAACAACCCATCCTGAAGATGGAAATTAGTGACCAATGAGTCTTCTTCCAACATTTGGTAGGTGGTGGAGAAGTCATTGTTTGTTTCAGTTATTTTTTATCAAAATGTATAAGTACTAAGAGGCTTGAATTAGCCAATGTTGGTAGAAGTGTAAGAGCACCTTTTTGGTTTTATCAAAATTTATTTGTAAATTTTCTCAATTTGAATTGAATACAAATGTAGAATATTTTGAAGTCTCTATGAAAAGATTCTAACGGGTGGTGATATAAGCTTTGTTTCCTTTCATCGTATGTATTTACTATATCCTGTCATTTCATTTAAATTTTCTTTTGTTTAAATTGGAGAGTTTAAAGGCCCATAATTCGTCCTGTGATGCTCTTGGTCTAAGCAATTTAAACTATGTGATTGTCTTCTTAACTTATTCATAATTCATTTCAGCAATGCTCTGGTGCAGTTATTTGTCTTCTTTATCTTCGTACACATCTTTTTATTTCAATAATAACTCAGATTCATCACCTTATTTAGCCTTTTTCCTCTGGAGAGTTCTATCAGTCTATGCATTGTCTTCATTCACTTTCAGAATTTTGACTCCATAGCCCATAGTGTTCCCCTCTTCTTCGCTAGCAACTCTATTAAAAATATCTCAAACAAATCAAATCTAGCTGTCGGTTTCCATAGATATATCAAGTGACACGAGAGAGACCTCTTTGAGTTTGAAAGGCTAGTGCCTCAGCTCTAAATCTAGTTGAAACAGTTACCTATGTCATTTTTCTATTCAGTCAGACATAATTTACAGAGTGCTAACATTCTGGCACCATTGTCGGGGATGAAATAAAAAAAAATTCCCTGGGAAAATGACTTAAAGCTTTAGTTTGATACCTGAGGGTGATAGTGGACCAAATACCTTATTGGATGAAGATTATATTTACCCTGGTGACTCCATTACCCAGAGACCAGTTGTACTACACTGTGTGAGATAGAAACCTTGGCTCGTAAGAGAATCCACACTAGGAGAAACCCAGACCCTAATCTTGCAGTCCCTATCTCTAGTCCTGAAAAGCTTGGCCAAAGAAGAAAAGAAAGGACAGTGACCCCTGTGTTACATCCAGACCGATATTCATCCTTACCTAGAGATGGATTGATCAGCATCGATGACCTTGAGTTTGACCTAAAGTTCAAACACTCCCTATTCAGAACCAGGTCCAAATCCCATTTAGACGAGACCCTATTTGATGAAAAAAGATTCCAAGATTTGATTCTAGCCGCTCCTGTTAAAATCGTAGTTCCCCCTATCTGAAACTGACAACCACTTCAACCCCTGACAACAACTATGGTGGCTGGATTTTCTCCTCTCATACTGCCTACTGTATTGCATGACTTACCCCAGGAATACAACCTAAGGATTAAGCTATATGATGTCGAGGGTAACATATCGGCCCAGAAACCCCTAGACTAGTTTAAGGACTTCATAGAATTAGAGGACGTGGATTTTGCAGACGTGAAAATGAGGTTGTTCACACAAATCCTTCCAGGAGAAGTAAGAAAATGGTTCAGAGCCCTAGCACTAGCAAGCATCGCAGATTTCACATCTTTTGAGACAATCTTCCTTGCCAGATGGGGAGATAAGAAAAACCCCCTTCAGTTGTTGACACACTACAACAATATGAATAGGTCCCTTGATGAAACAGTGTAATATTTTTTGGCTAGATTCATGAAGGTATATAATGTGATTCCTGATGAAGTAAAACCCCCACCTAAAGCGGCTCAGCTCAGATATGTCGATTCTTTCGAAAGTGATTTTTCTTTATTATTGAGGGAGCGAAGATCTGGAAAGCTAGATGATATGATGACAGATGTCATCGAAGTCGAAGTAAACCTAATGGATTTAGGAAAAATGAAAGCTAATACTGGCAGAAAAATGGGCAAAAATCAGGATAAAGCACAAACTTCCACATCGCAAACATCAAAAGAAAGGTTTGAAGTGATGATGAGAAACATGGAAAGGATTATGGAAATAATGGCACTGGGAAACATACCTAACCCTAGGGAATAGGCCAATGGTCCACCCAGGAATCTGAGGAGACCCGCCAGTCCACAAATCCAACAAAGGGAGCAGAGGAATCAAGGCAATCAGGCAAGTCAAGAAGACCAAACAAATCAGGGGAATCAAGGAAATTAGGGAGAACAACAAGTCAGGCCCCCTTTTCAGAATAATTATATGAATGAAGATTATGATGAATATTTTGAAGATAATGTGAACTGCTATGATGACAAATAAACTGAAGTGTTTTTGACCAAGGAAGAACACGACCAGTTCATGGATGCGAGTGAAATATTCTTGCAAGATGAAGAGGAGAGGTTATCAGTAGAAAAAGAAGATTACGAGACTGGATTGTAGAACGCCATCATGCAATTCCAAAGGAAATACAATCTCCAAAATCAAAAGGTGCCTCAAAATCCTCCGAAAGGTAACCTCCCAAAGGCAAACCTCACCAAATATGCTCAGAGTAACGTGCCCTCTTCCAGTCATCCCTAAAAATATTCCACTATGAAAGACTCCACTGCAAAAGATGCTACAGGTAAGGGAAAGTAGAAAGAGGAACCACCGAATAAAATATTGACAAGAACATAAACTGTCACTAAAGAGGTAGAAAAAACTCCATCCTCTTTTGACTTTGAAAGTGAGATGGATAAGATTAAGATTTCGGTACCCTTTAATGAATTGATCAGAAATAACAAATACAAAAGTCATATCATCAAGATGCTTAAGATGCTTAAGACGGGACAAACCTCTGATACTCTTAACATACAAGACGACCACCCAACCATTTTATTTGGGCCGAGAGTAGAAGAAAGCAGTGAAAATGAAGAAGTTCCCCCTTTCTATGTAAGCTTAAAAATCCACGACGTGACCATACACAAAGGTATGCTGGACTCTGGAGCATCTCACAATTTGATGCCTAAAGTGGTCATGGACCAACTGGGCCTTGAGGTCACAAGGCCTTACAAGGATATGTTCTCTTTTGATTCAAGGAAGGTGAAATTCCTTGGCATGATAAAGGTGGTCATTTACTTGGCACAAATCTCAGCGAAGAAAATGGTGATGGACGTAGTGGTCACTGATATCCCTCCAAAATTTGGCATGTTGTTGTCCAGATCATAGGCTTCAAAACTGAAAGGAACCCTCTAGATGGACGTGTCATATGCCACGATTCCTGTCTTTGGTCAAGACAAAAGATTTTATAGGGAAGTTCTACTTAAATATATGGTCAGCAACAAATCGCAACCTACCAACCATCCTATATACTCGGTAAGCATGAGCTGGGGTCTTCCATTTTCTTCAATGATATATGCTCAGGAGTAGAAGAGACGAAAATAGTCCTGGCAGATAAAGGTATACCCGGGCAACAGTCAGAAGAAATCTCAGAACAACAAGGTGACCCAGAAGATCAAATATGGAAAATGAACTTCGATGGAGCTGCATGTAGAGAAGGAGTTTGAGCTAGCGTGTGGATAAATCACCCCACAGGAGATGCAAAATTATGCTCTTACAAACTCATTTTTGAATGTACAAATAATATGGCCGAATACAAGGCGTTAATATTGAGATTGAAAGTCTGGGAAGAGATGGGTGCCAAAAGGATCGTTGTACTTGGAGATTCTGAACTCATCATAAATCAAATTAAAGGTATCTACCAGGCCAGACATCCTAGACTGAGGGCTTACAGACATCTATTATTAGAACTTATTGAGATATTTTTAGAATGCAACCTTTCAGCAATCCCACGAGAGAAGAATCATGTTGCAGATGCTCTGGCCACTTCAGCACCAGTGTTCAAAGTCCAATTTTTCCTGAAAAAAGCTACAAGGTTGAAGTCAAGTACAGACCGATGATACAAGATAATATGAAACACTGGAAAGTCTTCGAAGATGATAAACAGATAGAAAGCTTCCTCAAGATGGAAAATGAGTTCGAGAATTTAAACATCGATGAATGTTACGACGAGGAAGTAGATGCAACTATTTTCACCAAAGAAGGATACTTTGACAATCAAATTGTTGGCAGAGATATCGTGTAGCTGAAAAGCAACGTTATCCCCAAAGGCCTGGTACCATTGGAAAAACTTTTTGATAACAATGATGTGGCTAGAAGTCCAAAGATCACAGTAGATGAAGAGGATGTGGAGGATTGTAACATTGGTACTCCAGAAGACCTGAATATCATTAAACTATCCAAGAAGCTCAACCCTGAAGTAAAATAGAGGTATGTAAAATTGATGAAATAATTCCCTGATGCTTTTACCTAGAGCTATGATGACTTGAAATTTTATGATACTAGTATAATCCAACATGTCATCCTGATAAAAGAAGATCACAAGCCATTTAAACAAAAATTGAGAAGAATAAACCCTATGTTGTTACCATTGATAGAGAAAGAAGTGAAGAAATTGTTTGAAGCAAAAATCATAGTGTCCCTAAGATTCTCCAAATGGGTAGCAAATCTAGTACCTGTCAGAAAGAAGAGTGGGGAGATCAAACTGTGTGTGGACTTCAAAAATCTAAATAAGGTATCTCTTAAAGATAACCACCCTTTTCCAAAAATGGATCACATTCTACAGTAAGTAGTGGGCTCTCAAAAGATGTCAATGTTGGATGGTTTCTCGGGATACAACTAGATCATGGTACATCCTGACGATGAAGAAAAGACAACATTCACCACACCTTGGGGAACATTCATGTATGCCAAAATGCCATTTGGACTTATGAACACTGGAGAAACATTTCAAATGGCTATGGACATAACATTTGCAGATGAAAAAGATAAATTCATCGTTATATACATGGATGACATTATTGTGTATTCTGCTACAGATGAGGAGCACATCAAACATCTCAGAAGGGTGTTCGAGAAATGTAGAAAATTTGGCATATCACTGAACCCAAAAAAGTTAAACTTTTCCATGGAAGAAGGGAAAATATTAGGGCATATGATTTCTAAGGAAGGGATAAAAGTATACCCCAACAGAGTTGAAGGTATCTTGAATATTGGCATACCCAGAAGAAAAAAGGAAGTACAATCCTTTCTAGGTAAAGTAAATTTCCTGAGAAGATTTATTCCTAATTTAGCAGAGATCATAAAGCATATCACCAACATGTTAAAGAAAGGAAATCAAATCAAATGGATTCATGAGGCTAGAAAGTCCTTTGAGGACATCAAAGTATCATTGACAAAGGCTCCTGTGCTAGCTAGTCCTAATATGAGAAAGATTTCATACTTTTCTCTTTCGCTTCAGAACACACAATTGCAGGGGTATTACTCCAGAAAGATGACCAAAATTTTGAGAAGCCCATAGCATGCTACAGTAAGACATTGAGAGACGCTCCTTTAAAATATGACATCATGGAAAAGCAGGCATATGCTTTGGTCAAAGCATTGAAATAATTCAGGGTGTATATTCTACATTCACATACTATTGCTTATGTCCCCAACAGCTCGATAAAGGACATCTTAACTCAACCTGATCCTGAAGGAAAGAGGGGAAAATGGATTGTAGTGCTATTAGAATATGATCTCGACATCAAGCCCACAAAGTTGATCAAAGGACAAGGACTAGTTAGACTAATGGCACAAACAAACTGTGAAATTCTAGGAATAAATTTCACTATAGACATGTCAGAAATTACAACAGAGGAAGAGAAGGTGACTCCATAGATATCTTAGAAATTTCTTGATTTTGCATGGTATGCAGACATTATCTTTGTGTTAAAAAATCTGCAAGCTCCTCCTGAATATAACAAAACAAAGGCTAGGTTCTTAAAACTGAAAGTGGAAAAATTATGCATTGTCAATGGATTACTATACTGGAAAGACCCAGGAGGAATTTTACTGAGATGTTTGATAGAGGAGGAAGCAGAAAGGACCATGAGAGAATTCCATAAAGGAGACTGTGGAGGTCATAATTATTGGAAGACAACTGTACACAAAATGTTGAGAGCTGGTTTTTATTGGCCTAGTATTTTCCTTGATGTTTACAAGGAGGTGTCAAAGTGCCATGAATGCCAAATATTTGATGGGAAAGGAAAGCTACAGTCTCTGCCATTGAAGCCCATTTCGGTAGAAGCTCCTTTTAGGCAATGGGGCCTAGATTTCATAGGAGAGATACACCCACAATCTTCAGCTCAACACAAATGGATCCTCACTGCAACAGATTATTTTACCAAATGGATTGAAGTTGTTCCTACCATACAAGCTACAAATGATGTTATCATTCAGTTTCTAGAAGAAAATATCTTATCCAGGTTCGGATGTCCGACCAATATTATAACAGACAACGTAGCGTATTTTAAATCTAAAACAATTGAGAAATTTTGCAGTGATTACAATATTACTCTTGGCCATTCCACCGTCATACTACCTGGAAGGAAATGTATTGGCTGAGTCTTCAAACAAAATCCTAGTCAGAATCATAAAAAAATTGTTGCAGGAGAATAAAAAGGCACGGCACATTAAGCTCATTCATGCGCTATGGTGGGACAGGATATCCCCAAAGAGATCCACATCTCCTTTCCAGATCATCTATGGTACATAAGCCATCTTTCCTATGACACTCGGATTGCTAGTGATGAAGTTGTTACAAGAGCAAGAAGCAGAGATGAATGCCAATCAAAGAAGGGAGGATGAACTCATCAACTTGCAACAGACTAGAGAAAAGGCTTTCAATAATGCCCAACTACATCAAGAGAAAATCAAGGAAGCTTTCGACAGACGTACCAAAGTGGATGACTTCAAACTTGGAGACTGGGTACTGAGGTGGGATGCCAAGAATGAAAACAAGGGAAAACATGGAAAATTCGATCACCTGTGGCTGGGCCCGTTCAAAATTATAGCTTACCATGGGAACAATGCCTATTTGTTGGAGGAGAGTAACGGAGAACCCACTGGAGGCGGTCCTATGAATGGCAGGTTCCTCAAGTACTATGTCGTTTAAAAGATCATCACCCACCATCCATTGTACATGACCTCTTTGTGTTTTGGTTTTTCTTTAAGTATGAAGATTGAGATTAAAACAACACAGTTGAAGCCCGAGGTGAAGGCCCTGAGCTGTGCTAAGTAGTTTGAAGTTTTTGAATAAAATGAAGAGATTCAAATCACACACATAAGATTACAACCCAATGGGTAGGAACTTGGTATATAGTTCTTTGCTACCTCGTGGGGAGGATAACATCCCCAGTTGGTGTCCAAGTTTCAAAATTTTTATGATGGATTAAATCGTCGCAGAGCTGTGATAAATTTAGAGGACCCATCTATATCTGGTGGTGTTTGGATGAAATAGTGAAGATATGAAGAATAAATCTCAGTCGACCGTTGATCTCAAAGGCGGCCCGAATCAACGACTGAGACGTGCATCAGAGATACAACTAGCACAAATATTAAGTGGTCGAGGGCGGGTCGGGGAAAACTGTCACGATTTTTTGTGGGACACGTGTCTCCCTTAGAAGTATATCGGAAAGGAGGGTTGTTTGACCAAAACCACCTTTTTCAAACTCCGATGTCAAAGTTGTCGGGCAATATGCTGACTGTAGATCTTGAAACAACCCGGATCAACGACCGAGGTACAATTCGACGATCGAAGTAGCGCGAGAATTAGCCGATAAGGGGCAGACTGGGGAAAAATGCCTTGGTTTAAATCATAGATACGTGACATTCTCTGAGACACATCGGGGCTAAGGGTGGTTCATCTAAAACCTCTTTTATCCAAACCCCGATGGTAATAGATGCCTATAAAAGGAGGGACCCTAGGCATTATTCTATGAGTATTTGAATCAGTCAAACGTTTAGAGATTTGGCGCAAAGATTCCATCCAAATTTCAAAATTCAGGACCGAACTAGATCATTTTTCTCACCACTTATCAGGTATTCTTCACAATGGCTTCCAATCCTATTGTTTTATCCATGAGTGAACCAGATACTCCCTCCAGGGAAGATGCCCTAATTAACAAAGATTCTGACATTTTCGACACAATGACAACGGTCTCACCCATTTCTGTGTCCAAAGTGAACTTGTTGAACAACGTCGAATACCACATATCCTTTCTTGAAGTGGCTTGAGCCTATTTCGCCCCTTATGTCGTAGAAACAATTTTCCCATTCCCCGAATTTGTGAACTGGTGTGCTGAGAGATATTCCCAGGGAGAAAGAGTCATCCTAAACAAATTAGGGTTAGAAGTCCTGTGTAAATTAGATGGTCCCTCGTTCTGACGTGCCCTAAATGTAACAGATGCCTCCCCTATGGTGTCAGAACCCTTTGAGGAACATATAATGATTATGATTTATAGGGAATGCTTGTTCGAGGTAAAAAACCTGTTTTTGCAAACCATAGTCAAACCTAAACATCATTTAGAAAGTCTATCCCTGCCTGCCAATCTAAGCGTCATGATTGTCGAAGTCCAGTGGGATTTCTCTCTGCTGAGTCAAATTCTAGGTCTAGACAATGAAAATTTTGTGGTAGAGGTTATGTTAGGAATCCTGTTAATTTTCTTCCCATCTGGGAAATCAATTCTTGTCAGTTTTGATGAATTTATTGCGGAGAACATACATCAACAACTGGTTAATTTCAGCTCATTGAGACATTTCAGATACTACTCTCATCTGTTAAGAATGTTTCTGGGATCTAACAATACCGAGCTTCCTGAAGTTGCATTTATTTCGACCAAGTGTAAAAAGATCACCATGCTCATCTTCATCAACAAAATCATGTCCATAATATATAGTCTCATTTTTGGTTCAGATTTGCCAAGAGTCTTGGAAGAGATGAAAAGTTCATTGCAACTGATTTTGGAGAATGTTATGGGAGACTGGATGTTTTTCACTCAGTCCACTGTGATTTGGGTATACGGATGCCAAGAAGGACCTCACCATTTACCATTTTTTCTGACTCCTAGGATATTTGCGTTGGAATTTATAAGAAAGGGGACCATCGCAGAGACTGATCACTTCCTCAAAGCTCAGAAGGCTTCAAATATGAAATTCCCATTCGTGGTAGGTCCTTTTGTGGTGAAGAGCAAGTCTTGTTTGCCTCAAATTCAGTCTAAACTCAATGAATTTGGGTTCACACAACTGCAAGGAAGAAGATACGATCCACATCAGGTTATATCAAAGAGAAGATTAGCAAGCAGACAAGGCCCTTATGAACACGAGCACATTGAAGAACTAGATAAATTGGCCAATCTAGAGACCTGCATAGAAATGGAGGTCATCACACTGAATGAAAAAGAAAAGCAGACAGAGACTACTTCCCAGCAAAGCTCAACACAAAAACCCTCACCCAGGTTGATTATCAAGGCTCCTAAAATGAGCATCTTCAATAAGAGAAGCAGTTCAAAAGTCCTAGGGGCTAGCGACCAACAAGACACCCTCAAGAAAATGAGAGCCACATCACCTTTTCCAATTATTGTCTTGGAAGAAGAAGAACAGAAAGGAAAGACGTGCATGGAGATGGTAGACACTAAGGTCTAGAATGAAGATATCAATCTCGAAGACAAACCACAAAACAAAGGCAACATGAAGGTTTTCAGTAGTAGGAAACACATATTTGGCCAGACTCCCAGGATGGTTTATCAATCTAAGGAAGACTTGCTACATTCGTATGCAGCGAAAGGGAGTATGGACAATAGCAAGATAAAGGAGCTTTTGCCCGAAGTGGAAGGGACATCTCAGCGCAAAGCAGGGATGATTTTAGGGGCTAAATTTCACTCATGGGCTAATTTTCGATGGTTTTTCCAAAACCGAGATTCACTATTTCAAAAATGATTCACCCAAATTATATAGAATAAAATTATTTTACCTTAAAAATCGCCAAAATTTTATAAAAACTATATAAAATCCTTAGAAATTTGAATATTTTTGCAAAAATATCGCCAATCATTTATAGTTGGAATATGAAGGATTAGTAAGAGTCTCCAAGGTTTCTACATTTCAAAATAAATTTCCATCCTTAAAATCATCCTTGGCGCAAATCTCACCTACTCTCAGTCAGAGATGTCGAGAAAAAGACATTCAACATTGTAGTGGCCGATAATGATAAGTTATCTGAGTTCAAGGTACACTATGAGAACATCAATGCTCTTGACAAAGTGAAATTCCACAGAAATGTCAGTGATATGTTGTACATTGATTACCTAAACTTAGCTCTGAAAGTTGCAAGGTTGACAACACATGTATTGAAACTGGATGGACAACTTAAATAAGAATAGGTGTCCAACAAAGCTTGGATGATGCAGATAAAAATATTAGAGTCTGAAGGTCCACAAGGGGTGAAGGCCTCTCTGGATGAAAAGGATAAAATGATTCAAAGTTTGAAGAAAATATTGAAGATGTCACCTACAGACCATCCACAGATAGCAAAGTTAACTGCTTTGGAGCAGGAAAAGGAAACCTTCAGACAAGAGGCTCTAGACTACAAGGCTAAGGTGTTGCAGTTGGAGAAAGAGAAGGAAAGTTGGTCACAGATGCAGGCGACAACATCAGATATGGAGATTATCATGCCTGCTAATGCAGAGGCTGGATCAAATGTTGGGGGGTTAGTTCAGGCTATGTCCCAGATAAGTTTGAAAATAGGCGAGATCAAGGATCTAAAAGAAAACTTAGAAAAACTGAAACAAGAGGCTAAGGTGAAGGACAAGAAATTAGCTCAACTCTACGGAGAGAACCAAGACCTGCAGGAAAGAGTGAATAAGCTAAAAACTAGATTGAAGGGTAAAACGCTACTGTAGGGAGCCAAACATGTGATATGGGACATGATTTCTATGGAGGTTGCTAAATTCAGAAGTTATCTAAACTTTATCAATGACAAGGACAACATGGCTGCTACAGCTCGAAATAGTTGCACTGTTGTAAATGAAGTGCTAGTGAAGAAGCCCTCAGAATGGGCCCAAAATGCCATCGACTTGTTGAATGCCATACCAACCACCGATCTTCAGACCATCGGTGTGAAATATAGGACCACTTTAATCATTTCAGCTAGGAGAATCATTTCCAAACACAACCTGCTCAGATTAGTTCAGAACAAAGCTGTGCAAATGGACCATAGAATACAGGAGTTTAAAGACGCCTTCAAACAATTGTTTGCTAAAGGCCTCCCCTCATTTTGGGATGGTAAAGGCTCATTGTACAAGTAGTAAGATTACCACACTCTTCTCATGCAATGCAAGATGGACCATTCCAAGTTTGAAGATATGGAAGAAAGTCTGAAGGGTCCTAGCTTGGTAGAACACTTAGCTACTGATTTCGAAATTATGAACAAATTCAAAATAGTGAAAGTTAGCATGCCAATCATGTCCTACGCAACGTGCATCGACCTAGAAATTTTGATTAAAGAAATGATGGACTACAAATCCCCTCTGACGCGCAATGGAAGGAACGTGTACGGTTGGGAAAGAAAAAATGCCACATCCCCGAAACCAACAGATGATCTCTAGCTGTCACCCATATTACTAAAAATAACGGAAGTACAGAGAAGACTAGGTGTAGCGGAAGTAGCCGGGTGGTCAGAGAGATTATTCATGATGGTGAAACATTTTTTTTTTTTAATGATTGTAAGTCATTTCGTATACCGAAACTGACATCTGAAACTGTTACAAAAGCTTAAATGTTTTAGTTTTAGTTATTTTTTATCAAATTGTATAAGTACTAAGAGGCTTGAATTAGACAATGTTGGAAGAAGTGTAAGAGCACCTTTTGGTTGTATCAAACTTTATTTGTAAATTTTCTGAATCTGAATTGAATACAAATGTAGAAGATTTTGAAGTCTCTAAGAAAAGATTCTGACGGGTGGTGATATGATCTTTGTTTCCTTTCATCGTATGTATTTCTTGTAGCCTATCATTTCATTTAAATTTTCTTCTGTTTAAATTGGAGAGTTTAAAGGCCTAGAATTTGTCTTGCGACGCTCTTGGTCTAAGTAATTTAAACTATCTTATTGTCTTCTTAACTTATTCAAAATTCATTTCAGCAATGCTCTAATGCAGTTATTTGTCTTCTTTATCTTCCTTCACGTCTTTTTATTTCAAGAATAACTCAGATTCATCGCCTTATTTATCCTTTGTCCTCTGAAGAGTTCTATCAGTCTATGCATTGTCTTCGTTTACTTTCAGAATTTTGACTCCATATCCCATAGTGTTCCCCTCTTCTTCACCAACAACTCTATTAAAAATCTCCCAAACAAATCAAATCTAGCCATCAGTTTCTATAGATATATCAAGTGACACAAGAGAGACCTGTCTGAGTTGGGCAGGCTAGTGCCTCAGCTCTAAAGCTGGTTGAAACAGTTACCTCTGTCATTTTTCTATTCAGTTGGACAGAATTTACAGAGTGCTAACAGAGTTGTTGTAATTATGTGGACCACCTCTGATGGCAGTCATTGTCCAATTTTCCTTGGGTTTGCATGAACTGTAGTGGCTTGTGATCAGTGTGGATGACTGTCTCCTTCCCCAGAATGTAGTGTCTCCACTAGCGGTAGGCTTGCACAATGGAGTACATTTATTTGTCATAAGTAGGGTACTTACGGACAACATCTGATAGTATCTCACTATGATACACAACGAGGTGGATGTTTTGAGTGAGAATGATGTCCACAACATAGTATGAAGCATATATATTGATATCAAAGGGATGTTGTAGGTTTGGTAATGAAATTACTAGGGATGAGCACAGACATTGCTTCAAGTTGTTTATGGATAAATCCGTAAGTGCAGACACAAACCGATCTCCCCAGATCCACCTGGATCTGGAACAAACTGTGACAGAATATACCGCTTTCCCTAGATCTAACTATTGAATTAAATTGGAAGTGAGAAGAAGATATGTACC
>ML836742.1:0-21889 GCA_009831015.1 Picea engelmannii | reverse complement strand
GTTTTCCTCTGCACCATGTCTCTGATATAGTGATATTTTATCTCGATGTCTTTCGATCTATCATGAAACACAGGGTTCTCAGAGAACTTCACACAACTTTGGTTATCACAATGAATAGTAGTAGGATCCATCTCATGATCGAATAAATCTGTCAGAAGTTTGCGAAGCCACACTGCTTCGCGGACTGCCACACTCAATGCTATGTACTCTGCCTCTGCGGTACTCAATGCCACAAAGCTCTGTTTCCTGTTGCACCAGGAAACCATGGCAGACCCTAAAGTAAAGAAACAATCAGAGGTGCTCTTCCGGTCCACTGCACTCCCTGCCCAATCTACATTGGCATATCCTTTCAAGCTCAAGTCTACACTTGAGGCATATCTCAGGCCATATCCAACTGTGCCTCATAGGTATCTCAATACATGTTTTGCTGCTATCTAGTGAGTCTGTTTCGATTGGCTCATGAACTGGTTAAGCACATTCACTGCATAGCATATATTGGGTCTGGTGTTAACCAGATACATCAATGATCCAATCAACTGTCTATACAAGTGTGGATCAATCTCTCCTGAATCAGCATCACTCATTTTCTTCAAATTCATTACCATTGGTGTAGGCATGGATTTGCATTTTATCATACCGAACCTTTTCAATATCTCCACAGTATATTTTCCTTGACTCGGGAAAATCTCATCTAACCTTTGCCATACTTCTAGTCCCAAGAAGTAATGCATCAAGCCTAAATCCTTTATCTCAAATTTAACAGTCAATGCTTGTTTGCATTCAACAATGAGTCTCTCTGAACGGGTGAGGAAAAGGTCGTCCACATATAGGACCAAGATTAAGCACTCGTTGCCATCAATGTGATAATATAGGTTTGGATCAACATCACTCTTGCTGAAGCCCAAACTCATCAGGAATCCATCCATTTTCTCGTACCAAGCACGAGGTGCTTGCTTTAGTCCATACAGGGCTTTCTTCAACTTGCACACATGAGATTTTTCATTGTGTATAACGAATCCTTCTGGCTGCTCGATATAAACTTCTTCCTCAATTTCACCATTGAGAAAGGCTGTCTTTACATCCATCTGATGTAGCTTCCAACCCATGGAAGCAACTAGTGCAATGATAGAATGGATGGAAGTGTATCAGGCTACTGGAGCAAATGTCTCATCATAGTCAACTCCCTCTACTTGCGAGAACCCTCTGGCCAAAAATCTCGCTTTGTATTTCTCGATGCTTCCATCAACTGCATGCTTCTACCCATAGAGTCATAGGTAGACTCTGATCATGTATCATTGCTTTGGTTGCTTCGATGATAGTTCTGTTCTTCCTCTGTGCAACCACATTTAGCTAAGGGTTGTAAGGGACTATGAACTCCCTCTTGATCCCTGCTTCAATACAAAAATTGCTGAAATCTTTGAATGTGTATTCTCCTCCATTATCTGATCTTAGTACCTTGATCTTTCTTCCGGTCAGGTTCTCAATTTGAGCTTTGAATTCTTGAAATTTAGCAAGGAATCCATCCTTATTCTTCATGAAGTAAATCCAAGTTTTTCGAGAGTGATCATATATGAAGAGTACATAGTACAAGTACCCATTCAAAGATGCAACAATCATTGGCCCACACACATCTGAATGTATCAAGTCCAAGATTTCCTTGGATCTATTGTCACTGCTCAAGAAGGACCCTTTAACATTCTTGCCAAGAGCACAACCTTTTCAAACACCTTTATGCTGAATCTGTACCTCTGGAAGACCTGTTACCATTTTCCCTAGAGATGGGAGAGCTCTATAATGAATGTGAGCAAGTCTTCTATGCCATAGCTCACTCAAGCTGATAGTGTCATGTAACAGGGCCTAGACTGKTCTGGTGGTTAATCTGTACAAGCTGCTCTCTCGAACACCAATTACCTTAGCAGAATTTATATGCGAGTYWTTGTGCCATGCAAKAACTCTTCCTTCTGAAAAGGTAACCTTGTAGCCTTTGTCTTCCAAGGCARAAATGGAGACAAGGTTCCTCTTCATTCCAGGTACATATAGTACTTCATTTAGTTGAAGCTGCACATCTGAATCTAGTTGGAAGGTAGAAGTTCCAACCCCTTTCACATTATATYTGGAATCGTCTCCAAGGACAACATGTAGATGTGTCTCTTTCTCAACAAAATTTGTTAGGTGATCTCTAAAACCGGTCATGTGCCTGGAGGCACCACTGTCAATTAACCAAGTATTATCATTGGTAGGGACCATACCTGAGAGTGCTGAGATGTTGATGTCTTCATCTCCTTGAAGTCTTGGCTTCCAGGAACTAAGTTTGCTTGATCCACCAAGATTGTCTTCCATCATGACTCTGTTCATCATATTTTTAGATTCTTCACAAACCCTTGTCAACTGGGCTAGAAAACCTAAATGCTAGGCTAGGCTAGCACTTTTAGGTTTTGTTGGGCTTATGATTCCCAACAATAAGCCTTGAAAGAGGAGAACACTGGTGAGCTGAAGATCTCCTTCAATGAGTTGCAGAAACCCTAATTATGAAATTTTTGCAGAAATTAGCGAAACCCTAGAAACCCTAGGGCCAAAAAATCAAAATGCTCGAAAATGCAATCTGAATCTTGCTGGAGGTGGGCTGAAGGAGGTTGTACACTCCTATGCACTTTTTAGCCCTAGCGTCCAAGTGACAAGTGCTGAAACTCCTCAGAAAGGTAGGCTGTACATAATTTCTGGAAACCTTAGGAGGGTCGTACGGTTTTGCAGAAGAGAGAGGATGATTGAAATTGGCTTGTGCAATGGGTTCTTCAAGACCTATGCTCGGATACCATGTTGATTTTTCAATAAGCTAGGCTCAAGCATGAAGTTCATTCCATTTTTAGCATTTTACTTGAACCATACACATTTGCAGTTTCACCATTAACAATTTGTTGCAACAACCAAGATCACAAGAAGAAATACTATGCACAAGTACACAAGAAGTATCCTAGGAAACCCTTCTCAACAAGGGAAGAAAACCCAACCAATCCTTTGCCATATTCTTCAAGAGAAAGACCTCCCACACCATAAACCTAGCACACAAAAGGGTGCTCACAAACCCTAGAAGACTAGTGCCCAAGAGAGGTGCGCATTTTTTCCCAAGAACAAGTACTTGCTGAAATTTCCAAACTCACACTTGTGTTATGATTCCTCAATGGGGAATTTACCTTTATTTATATTAGATTGAGCCTATCAAAAGTAGTGTCTATTGGCACAACAAGGCCGACCTCAATAACTCACAATATAATTAATAATTACCATATTAATTATCTTTTACATTAATTATCTTTTACTTTATGGTGGGGCCGACATGTACCCTTTACATCACAAATAGGGTTATCGGTAAGTCTGACTCTTGGACAATATAGCAAGGGATCTTACACACCCACTAGTGCTTAACCACTAGGGGTACATCCATTTGTGCTCAACCACAAGGATATCCACATCTCTATCTCACTGTGTCTCATAGGAGAATCACACTCACTAGTGCTCAGCCACTAGGATCACATTCACCTGTGCTCAGCCATAGGCACGTCCAACTCAACAGATCTCTTTCTCATTGCATCTCACAGGAGAACCATCTGGAGCATCACATCATCTCAACTCTCTGCATAGAGGAGACCAATACATCATTTCATCTCCGTCTCAGATAAAACGACACACCCAACTCATGGGCTTCCTCACCCCACAGGGGCACACAACATTCCATCTTCGTCTTAGAGAGGAACCACACACCCAACTCATGGGCTTCCTCACCCCACACAGGGGCACAACGTTCCATCTTCGTCTCAGAGAGGAACCACACACCCATCTCATGGGCTCTCTCTCAGGTTGACTCACTCAGTCTGTGTCCTGGAGGATGTCTCACGCAACTGTAATCATCAACACCATATCCCCCTCATGTAGAAGATCTAACCACCTCCTCAAAACATGAAGTTCAATTGGATGATGTGATTGAGAGGATTGAAAGGTTGAATCTTGATGGGAATGTAACACCATCGGTGGAGTAACCCAAACCATCATAGAAATGTCCAAAGTGGCTCATAAAGACACTTGAAAGTGTTTGTCCTAATGAGGTTGGAAAGACAGGAACCAAAAGTTCAACAGGACAAGACAATGGAGGCAATGTAGATGATTCAAATTCAAGTGATGTCAATGATATGGATGTTTCATATGATTGTGAGTTGAATTTATCTACTAACTTTGAACCAACTTCCTTTGAAGAAGCTGCTTCTCATGATGAATGGAAAGAAACTATGCAAAAGGAGTATGATGCTCTCATCAAGAATGGGACATGGAAGTTGGTGGGTCCTCCATTTGGAACCAAACCAATTGGCTGCGAGTGGGTCTACAAGAACAATTACAAATCAGATGGCTCACTTGACAACTATAAGGCAAGGATTGTGGTGAAAGAATATGCACAAAAATAAGGCATAGACTGAAGAGACTTTTGCCCCCACAACGAAATGGGCTAGCATTCATGCATTGTTGGCTTTGGTAGCATAGAATAGGTGGAAGATTCATCACATGGACATGAAGACAACTTTTTTGAATGGAGATTTGAAAGAGAATGTCTACATGTCTCAACTAGAAGGATTTGCTATAAAGGGTCAAGAACATAAGGTATGCAAGTTTATCAAGTCTTTGTATGGCCTAAAGCAAGCACCTTGTGCATGGTATGAAAAACTAACTGAGACTCTTTTGTAGATCAATTTCAAGCATTTTAATCTTGATGATGCAACTTTGTTTGTCAAGAAAGTTGGAGAAATTGTTGTATATCTTGTGGTGTGTGTAGATGATCTTTTGATAACAAGGAACAATGAAGCATATATTGCATCCATAAACAAAGAATTGAAGAAGGGTTTTGAGATGACAGACAAAGGACATCTTCACTACTACTTGGGTATTGAAGTAACTCATAATCCAAGGTATATATTCATCTCCGAAAAGAAGTACATTGGAGAGTTGTTGAACAAATTTAGCATGGCTGATTGTAATTCTCTCTCTACTCCAATGGAGCAAAATTTCAAGTTAACATCTAAAGAAGGGAATGAATTTGAAGATGCAACTAAATATAGACAACTTGTGGGGAGTCTCATCTACCTTACCACTACTAGACTAGATATTTCATTGGCAGTTGGGATCCTTTCCAGGTTCATGCAAAAACCTTGTGAACGACATTGGTGTGCTGCAATGAGAGTTCTAAGGTACTTGAATGGAACTCAAGACTTTGGGCTCAAATACTCTAAGGTGGAGGACTTCAAACTAGTTGGATATACAGATTCAGACTTTGATGGGGATAAGGAGAATGGAGTGTCTACTTCAGGATACCTCATGAGTCTTGGATTAGCAGTGATCTCTTGGAGATCACACAAACAGTTCGTTCTAGCAGATTCCACTACAGAGGCAAAGTATGTGGTTGCTGAAGAGGCAACAAAGGGGATTGTGTGGTTCAAGAAGATACCAGAGGATTTCCAGGAGAAATAGGTGAATGCTACTCCACTTTTGATTGACAACACTTCTGCAATCAGGTTGGCCAAGAATCCTAGATTCCATGATTGAACAAACCACATCAACACAAAGTACTATCTGATTCGACATCATGTAGAGGCCAAGACCGTTTATTTGACACATTGTTCCACAAGTGAGCAAATTGCAGACATCTTCACCAAAGAACTTGGAAGAGAAAAGTTTGTAAAGTTTAGAAAGATGCTTGGACTTACAAACACCCATTCGGATTAAGGGGGGAATGTTAGATACCTAATCCTCAAGTTATGGTATATTGTAAATATTTAATTTAGGAGAAATATGAATAGTCATAGGTGAATAGGAACATCCATAGGACCTCTTGGAAGATGAAACCAAAGGCCATATCTGAATGTATATATATATGTGGCTCTTTTTAATAAAATTCAATTCATTTGTGGAGTTATTCAAGTCTGGCTTATCATAAATGAGTGTTGACTAGGTTGGCTTTAAGCCAAAACCGAGATACATACTAATACACAATAATAATGATGACAAAGTGAGGTCAGACATGGCCGTATGCGAAGATTACACCATCATTTCAACAAATGCAAGACTAAGATATGTAAATCCGTTCTTTATGTTATTCCTATGCTTTCTCCATTTTTTCCATGTTAGTGTCATAGGGGTTTCTTCATGTGTGCATTCCCATTCTATTTTTTCCTTTTAGTATTTGTCTCTTAGTCAACTTTTTATTTATTTATTTATCCTGGTTGCTATTGAAAACTCTTGAGCCTTCTACTTCTGCCGCATATTTATAAAAGCCTCTGCTATTGAAATTACTATCACCGAACATGCTCTTCTGTCTTGGGCTTTCTCCCATTCTGCATAATGGCCTGTTCCTTTTTGGTCCAGAACAATACAAAAAATCATGCATGACTCGTGAGACATAGCATCCTTCCTCTACTTGAATACTGCTGTGGTTCTGTTAACCTTTTTAATTCTCTACTTGAATACTGCTATGGTTCTGTTAACCCTTTTTATTTTACATTATCCAAAACCTTGTGACAGTGATTCACAATAGAGCTTTGAAAGAATCTGCCAAGGCCCAACATAAATCTTTTTGAAAGAGTTTTGCTTCCCCTTATGGGGAAACTCTTGTGTTTTTTTTGTTGCCAATGGAAATAGAATCCCATGCATTTGTTTATTTATTATTTTGAGAAATGCATCTAATATTACATTACTGAACAATAAAAGGATACATCAATGAAGTACACAAGGGAGCGAAAGGGTGGTCACACAAGTGCCTCCTCTTGACATAAGCTAAGAGAACAAGCATGTCTGCATTGGTCAAGCATATAAAGAGCCTACCTCTTTCCTAAAACTACCCTCCCTGTCTAAGTCGGCATGGAAAATTCAAATCTAAAAGTTGTTAATTGTGTCAACTGGAATGGAGTAGATGCCCCATGAAAGGTTGCTCGACGCCATCTTTTCGATAAGAAAGAGATGCCTGTCAGTAAGTTCACATCCCACACACTCCTTCCCGCTTCTCAAATCATCCAATTATCCCCCAAACTCAGAACTTAGAAGCAATCCATGCCCAATACACTGGCAACTTTACAGTTCCACGTAACATGCTTAGTCATTTCTGATTTGTGCAAACTGCACAACATCCATCTGTAAAGCCATTGTGATGTAGCTGATCTTATATTGCTAGACTGGTATGAAGCACAAACCAACTCGCAATGTTGTATTTAAAAGAAGATTGGGTCTTCCAGATATCTTAACAATGCCTAATTAATCTTGTTTCGTGATTTTGAAGGACACACTTCCGATTAAAATGGTAAGCAAGGGGATATTGTGACTGAATCTTGCCATAAAGATCCTAGTTTTGAAGTCCAAAAAGGACCTCCCGCAAGAACATTTCCATTTTTTCCATATAGGTCCTTGGGCAGGCAAGTTTAACTTAAACACACTCATACAGGAATATCTGACAAAGTGCAGTAAATGTGGCTCAGTCCACGGTCTGGAGCCTATGAGACCAGTTGAGGGTTCTCCAATGAAGCCATTGGCTTGAGACACTATGCCACAAACCCCCCTCGTGAAAAGCTTTCTTTGATATTCCTTAAAATTTTCTTTCTTTGCTATTGCTGTCATCTAATGTTTGTATTATCAACATAAATTTCATGCACTATGCTCACTTTTTAACATAAAGTTGCAGGTTTATCAAAAGTACAGGCTCTTAAAGTGACAAGTAATGCCTTGTCACCATTGGTCTTTCTCCAACTGGAGCAGTCATCAGGTTCATTCAAGAACGACTCAATATTGCTCCAGGAAATTGTCGATCGTGTATGTATGATTTCATTTGGTTGGCATTTGTGTCACTCTCTTTTCAAATGCTTCTGACTGAGTACACAAAATTTGTCTTTTAATCTTTTAAATTCATTATCTATGATGTGCAGATGTTGGAGGATGAGGCAGTACTGTTGACTGTGTCTAAACGAACTTTGTTAGACAACTGCAAACTGCCAGCTGGTATTCGATTGTCTGTGTCTGCAGCTCACACAAAATCTGATCTGTTACAAGTTATTCAGTCATTAAAGAGTGTGGCAGAGGCTGTACTTGTAAGAAAATAATGATTATAATTAATCGAATTAATGGTAAATATACTTTTGATACGATGAGTACTTCAAGTTGATGGAAAGTTCGGAGTTTGCCAGTCTGATGTACTCAAATATGTGAATTTTTTGGAGAAACATTATATGTATTAAGACATCAAAACTTTGAGCTCTGTATTATCTTTAGATCTTGTATAGTTCCATTCATGTTCAGCCAGGTCATGACAAATAATATCTTTATATATTAGCAATGGCTCTGTTTTCTTTTCTAATTTATGTTAAAATGTTTACATTCTCTTCTATAATATTAACTGGGGTCAACGTATATTGGCAGAAATTGTATTTTTATGGAGGATACTAAATTGAGAAAGTATCCTTGCTGAGATTGCCAATAAATAATAATAGGAAATAATGTTTTAATGGTAATAAATGTCTCCTGTAATTGCTCTCTAAACAGCTCACTGATTCCGGATGCCAGATTGATTCGTGCAGTATTCAGTTACTGTTGAGATAATGCTGGTTGAATGTTATGTTTATCCTACTGGCTAGGGACTGAAACGAGAATACGAGGATGCTTTTATCCATTGGTATGTATAAGAATTGTTAATCAATTTGATAGGTATCTGTTAATATGGGATGATATGGAATGATGATTGATCTAAGGTAAAATCTTATATGAAGCCAGAAGAAAGAGGAAGAATTAGATAATAATTATACTCACCTAATTATCAATAGTAGCCTTTTTGAAGCGAGGAAAATATTCTATGGAGCATACTATATTGTATGGTATTGCATTTTGGCAATAAGTAGTCATACTGTTTTAAACATGTGGATATGTATAAACTTACTATGGCATGAAGAGTTCAACAGCGACAACATCCATTTTGTCATGAAACTTGTTTTGTTTCAATGTAATTATATTCCATTTCAAGCAGAAATAGATGGTATACTATGTGTATTCCCTCTGGAGTCCTTTACCATGTATGCCTTTGGAGTGATATGTTTGGGATAATTGATGGTTAGAACTTCTACACCATTGGCTGATTGGACAGTTGATACAAGCTCATTTCTGCAGGAAGGTGGCAGAGATGGAGTGATATGATTTAGAGGGGGGTAAATATGGGGTTAAATGTATATGTAACGGGGTAATTGTATATATAATAGGGGTGAACCTAATAAAATGTCCACATGTGCAATGAGTGAATATGTATATAAAGAGGTCATATAGTCATTATTGGAGATAAACATGTCATTTGAATATATGAATGTATTGTGATATTTGTTGAAAGTTCTTCTATTCTTTAAAGAGTTATTGTGTAACTCTTATTTATTATCTCTTTTGGAGTTGTGCTCCATGCTCAAATCTCGTGTACATCGTGTGCACTTTGGTATATTATACTATTTTAAGGATTTTGTACATAACATTTGGTATGAGTTTATGGTTCTTGGTTGGCTCCTTTAAAATGAGTCATCGTACCACTTTCTCTCTATTTATTTTCTTTGAGAATTTTCAAACGATGGAATTTTCAGGATGTGGAGAGGAGAGAACGAAGTATCTTAGGTCAAAATTTCAGATTTTGGTTCACTATAATTTTGGCGTTTTAGACTATGGAAGTTAAGGCTTTTTAACTAGTTTTGAAACTAGTCTCAAACAAATGTTTGAGGTAAAACATACATATCTGAATCTAGCCAGCTCCAAATTGAATGAAATCAGTGACATTGGAAAGATGGAACATACAATTTTTGTTCCAAATTTCAGCCTTGGAAGTGAAGTATTTGTCACTTGGCGGTGCATACAAATTTGCTCTTTTGAAATAGGGCGAAAACAATCTTATTTAGTTATGTGAGCATAACTTTCTCTTGGAATGTCAAAATTGAATGAGACTAGTGGGAACTTGAAGACAACATCTTAGAGTACACTGTGAACATTTCAACGATAACATATTATATTTGAACGATAACATATTATATTTGGTGAAGTTGTATCTAGGACAACATCCAATTCAAGATTTTAAAATGCATGCTAACTTAAAATGATCATAACTTTTGATTATGATGTTTGATTGCGGTTATTCAAAAGTGGTTGGAAAGGAGAATCATAAGATAAATATGCTGCAAAAAGAATCACAACTGTTAGACACGTAATCCTTGGGATTGTGTTACTGTAATAATATTGTAAATATGAAGAGTCGTAGGTGATAGGAAGCGTCTTCAGTTATGGAAGAACAACAATCGTTTGCTTTGTATTTATTCACCTTTCATCTTAATGCAATACACATCAACGTGGAGTTACATTTTTTGCCAATGCTTGGCCTGACAGTGGTATCAGAGCTTGGTTTAACTCCATGATTATCTACCTTAGGCATTTCATTTATGTAGAAGAAATGTCTCAATCTGCGAGTCTTCTTCGCACGTTGTCTCTCTGGTTGATTCTATATCTTTCTTCGTTTTTAGTTTATCCCACCTCTAGCCACTCGTTCTAGTTTATCCAAACCTAATTTGCGAAACCCTAGTGAGTCTACTCATGTTCATGTATGTCTGTGCTTTCCTCACACGCAATGATACCTATATTAGAGCTACACAAACCCTAATTTTTGTTGCACTTTCCATGACCTCATGGTATCACGACCTCATGTAGCATCGGTTCTAACATTCCTTTCTAGAGTGCTCACATGCTAAAGTGCCCACACGCCTTTCTCCATTCACAAAGAACCTAGAACCGTCGCATCAGTTGCCTTCCTCATTCACAAAGAAGCAAACTGTGATCGTTCCTTTATCTGGAAATTCGTTCCATTCTCCAATATTGTTCCATTCTTTATAATTGTTCCATTCTTTGGTAATTTGTTCCATTCTCTAGTGTCATTCTTCATTGAGTTTCGAACTTGAGCTCTTCAACGTTCAATGCTCATGTCGTCAATGCTTAATTGTCAATGCTAAACCCTAGCCCATGACTTTACTTTGTTCTCCTTAATTGAGACATGACTGCTCCTCTGTACTTTATTTTCACAGGATGTATACATTCAAATGATAGTAACCCTACACCAACTAATTCATGGGTTGCACGAGTTACACTAGAACATATTGGTATCCATTGCATTCGCTTGTTTGGAGGGAACATATTGGAGGGAAGTGCATGATCGAACTCCATCGGCTATAAGCATTGTATTCACATATTTCATATCTCCCAACGATGATTTGGAGCTGTACGACCTAAGTAGGAGAAGACTCTCGATCACATGGAACATACATCTTATTATGAGCCACCCTATGAGCTACTGGTTGGTGTTCCACTAGCGTGTGGCTAGAGAGCCATGCTATTTTGAGATATTAAGTACTTTCTTGATTATATATCTTCCCGAGGGGCGCTTGAGGGAACCAGACCACCACACAAATTATGGATAGTAGTGTTGTATCTCAATGTTCCCAGTCCGATTCAGATAACATGTCCCAAAGTTCTAGAGGAGAAGGTAGAAAGAGAGGACATAGAAAGAAGCATAGAAAGAAGCAGCTGAGAGGTAGGGGGGATGCATAATCTCCATGAGATACTTGACCTTCATTGTGTCCACTGCAGAAAGAATGAACATGAAGCAAAGACATGCACAATGAAGATCAATGACAAGGAAGAACAGACAAAAGACAAAGATAAAGACCCGGTGAAAGGTAAAGCACCTGCTCACTACGTTGTTGCCCATTGTAATATAGGAGTAAATGAAGAATTGTTTGACACTTCATTTACTTCTTGGGGAGATGCGTGTCTTCTTGACACAAACACAACCTCCCACATGACATTTCAAAGAGACTTTGAAGACTTCAATGGCAATGTAGATGGCATAGTATATTTTGTAGATAGATCAAGTCTCAAACCTTCGAGAATGGGCACCATCAAGCTTAAGTTGCCTAGACTCCCTGATTTTCTTCTGCATAATGTACTATATATTCTTGAGCTGCAAAGGAACTTGTTGTCCCTTGTGCACATTAGATAGCAAGGCCACTTCGTTCATATGTTTGGTGACAAAGTTGAAATACGAAAGGATTCTGACAACATCGTTGTCATAACCGGAATGGAAGATGGAAGACTACTGAAGCTGAAAGGAACATCTTCCCATACACAAAATGATGCAATTATAATGCCATCTAGTCTTTTGTGGCATGCTATATTTGGCCATATTAATTATGACAATCTTCGTTTGTTGAGAAAGAATGGTGTTTCTGGTTTGCCTACTATTCCTAGGAAATTGAAGTAATGTGATGCTTGTATCCTTGGCAAACATAACAAACAACCCTTTCATGATTCTACTTCCAGAGCATATAGAAAACTTGAACTGATTCATTCTGATTTGTTTGGCCTCATGCATGTTCCTTCTGCAAATGGAAACAAATATATCATGACTTTTATTGATGTTTACATTAGGATGTGTTGGGTGTACTTGTTGAAAGATAAATATCAAGCTTTTGAAACTTTTAAAAATTTTCATGTATGGATTTAAAATGAAACTCAGTCTCGTATTGGCTCTCTTCGCTCTAATAATATAAGAGAATATACACCTAATGAATTTGAAATCTACCTTTGCCAACATGGGATCAAACATCAAACCACATTTCCATACAATCCCCAACATAACGATGTGGCTGCACGAATGAACATGACACTCTTAAATATGGTTCGTTCCATGATGTTTTTCAAGTATGTTAAATTGATATTTTGGGTTGATGCAGTTCTATGTGTAGTTTATGTCAAAAACAAGTATCCATCTCATGCTCTTAAAACCAAGACTCCATATGAAATGTGGTATGGCCACTTTCCTTCGGTGAGACATCTCAGGGTCTTTGGTTCCACTTGCTATGCCTTGATTCCTAAGGAGTAAAGAAGCAAGCTTGATGGAAGGAGTCAAAAGTGCATCTTTTTGGGCTACCCAAATACCACGAAGGGGTATCGTCTTTACGATGAGTCAAACAAGAAATTCATTCTCTCCAGAGATGTAATCTCTCTTGAATCCTTCAAGAAAGACGAAACCATTGAGAGACAACTTGATCATTTGGACATATTCACTCGTGTAAATACATATCATGAATTTGATGATAAGATTCCACATCTTGAAGGGGGGATCCCTATCTTGGGTCAATATTTGGAATCTCCTTTTGAGGCACCATCTTCCACACATGAAGAAGTTCCCGCCACTTCATCAGAACCTGAGGTTCATTTGGATGATGTGATCTAGATGATTGAAAAGATGAGGCTTGATGAGAACATAACACCATCTCAATCAGCTGAACAACCTGGACCATCTCAAAAAGGTCCACCAAAATGATGCACACAAACACTTGAAAGTGTTCATCCTGATGAGGTCGGAAAGATAGGAACCAAAATGTCCTCAAGACAAAATGGAGGTAATGTAGATAATTCAAAATTAGGTGATGTCGATGAAATTGTTGCTTCATATGATTGTGAGGTGAGTTTATCTACTAACTTGAACCGACTTCCTTTAAAGAAGCCACTTCTCTTGATGAATGGAAAGAAGCCATGCATAAGGGATATGATGCTCTCATAAAAAATGGGACATGGAAGTTGGTGGATCCTCCATTTGGAACCAAACCAATCGATTGCAAGTGGGTATTCAAGAATAAGTACATATCATGTGGCTCACTTGACAAGCACAAAGCAAGGCTTGTAGAAAAAATATTTGCACAGAAAGGTGTTGATTATGAGGAGACGTTTTCCCTCACAACAAAATGGGCTACCATCCATACTCTATTTTCCATGGAAGCACAAAATATATGGAAAATTCATCAAATGGATGTGAAGACTGCTTTATTGAATGAAGACTTGAAAGATAATGTTTTCATCTCTCAACTAGAAGGATTTGTTGAGAAGGGACAAGAACATAATGCATGCAAGCTCATCAAATCCTTATATGGTCTGAAACAAGCACCGTGAGCGTGGTATGAAAAGTTAAACCGAGCATCTTCTGAAATAAAATTTCAAGCATTTCAATTTTGACGATGCAACTTTGTTTGTCAAGAAAGTTGGAAAAACAATTGTATATCTTGTAGTATATATATATGATCCGCTGATAACAGAGAACAATGAAAGCTACATTGCATCCATAAAGAAAGAGTTGAAGAAAGGCTTTGGGATGACATATTTGGGACATCTTCACTACTATTTAGGCATTGAAGTGATTCAAAATCCAAGGTTTATATTCATCTCCCATAAGAAGTTCATTGAAGAACTATTGAACAAGTTTGGCAGGGTTGAATGCAATCCTGTTTCTACTCCAATGGAACAAAATTTGAAACTCACATCAAAAGAAGGGAATCAATTTGAGGATGCAAACAAGTATAGACAACTTGTGGGAAGTCTTATCTATCTTACTACCACCAGAACAAACATTTCATTTATTGTTGGGATTCTTTCCAAGTTCATGCAAAATCCTTGTGAAGGACATTGGTCTAGTGCAAAAAGAGTTCTAAAATACTTGAAAGGAACTCAAGATTTTGGACTCAGGTACTCTAAGGTGGATGAATTCAACTTGATCAGATATTTTGATTCATACCTTGTTGGGGATAAGGAAAATGGAGTATCAATTGCAGGCTATCTCATGAGCCTTGGATCAACAATTTTCTCCTAGAGATCGCACAAACAATCAGCTGCAACAAATTGCACAACATCGGTAGAATATGTGGTTGATGCAGAAGCGACATAGGAGATTGTGTGGTTCAGGAAAATAATTGAAGATTTGTAGGAGAAACAACTGAATTCTACTCCTCTTCTAGTTGACAATACTTCTTCAATCAAGTTGGACAAGAATCCCAGATCCCATGATCGAACTAAGCACATCAACACAATGTATCATCTGATTCGATATCATGTAGAGGTCAATATTATTCACTTGAGACATTGTTTCACAAATGAGCAAATTGTGGACATCTTCACCAAAGCACTTGGTAGATAAAATTTTGAAAACTTTAGAATGATGTTTGGACTCACACACACCCCTTTGGATTAAGGGGGGGGGGATGTTAAACACATAATCCTTGGGATTGTGTTAATGTAATAATATTGTAAATATGAAGAGTCGTAGGTGATAGGAAGCGTCTTCAGTTAAGGAAGACCAACAATCATTTTCTTTGTATTTATTCACCTTTCATCTTAATGCAATAAACATTAGTGTGGAGTTACATTTTCTACCAATGGTTGGCCTGACAATAACTAATTTGGATAAATATTCAATGTTTTGGAGTTAGAATATAAAGGTTTTGAGGCAAACCCCAAATTAGAATCAATGAAAATGCTTACATTTATAGAAGATGAAGATAGAGAAGAAATTACCAAATTGAAGAAGGATGATAAATAACTAAAAGAAGCGATGGAGGAGTTCCATTCCATTAATAAAGAATTGTGGATGTTGGTCTAGAAATTAAAACTAATAAATGAGGAGTCAATGGAATAGTTGAAAAAAGAAAGATGACGAAATGAAAAGGTTGTGCAAGCGGATCCGTAAACGATAGGTCTATAGCCCATCCATTTTACCAACACATATATTCTACAGAATACAATTAAATGAGGTCTCTATAATTAAAAATAGGTTGAGATCATGCCTCTTCAACTATTGTTTGTTTTCTGGTTACAATTCTTAGTTCGAAGATCCAACAAACAAAATCTGCTCCCGGTGAGGGACCGTGTAACTTTGAAAGTCTTTGGTTAGGTCCTTACATGATTGAAGATGTTGCAAGTGGTAAGTCTTTCTATCTAAGTCATTTGGATGGTGAGAAGTTTCCCTTTCCCATGAATAGGCAAGCTGTGATATTGTTCTATAATGGTAATATTTGATGCCTTCGAGGCATCCTTGTACCATAGTAAGTTTTTTTACTTTAGCTACTTGTGTTTTTCATTTTATTGGGTGTTGAATTTTTACACTGAGAGTAGCGAGGTGCTCTATAGCCCAATTTGGGGGAGATGTTGAGGCGTTAATGTTATGTAGATAATGATACATTTAAAAAAAATTAAAGCCGACTTAATTAAAAAAATTAACAATAATAAAAATAAAGTCGGATCAGTTAAACAAAAACAATAATAAAAAAAATTCGATTCAATTAAAAAAAAACAATTACACGAGCCATGTAAAACTTGACATGGAATGAAATAATAAAAAAAATTACACCTTAAGAAATTAGATCACTCTTGGTGCTTGATAGATATGGGTTTAAGATGGATCTAGGCTGGTATTCTTATTTTGAATAAAGAAAATGATGCTTACATTATTTGAAATTCTCTAAGAGTTGGTGTTAGGTGTTTTGTTCATTTCATTTCATGCTTGGATTTTTATTTTTATTTTTTTAATCTCCGGGAAGGGATAAGACACTTGTGTCTTTACCCTCCCTTGCATTTAATATCCATTTTGTGAGAATGTTTCAGGTCTACGAGTTTATAGAGATTTTGGTGTTCTTATGCACTCTCGAGATGAGCACATAGCCCCAAGTTGGAGCCAATTGTTACACCCTAGATTCTCTGTAGTGTATCTTACATTTTTTTTCGTGATATGTGACCACTTTGAAGAGCACAAAGTGTGATGATTTCTTTGTATGTGGCCATGATGGGGCGATTTGATGTACTAGTGTTGGTTAGAGGTTTCCCAGATCCCCTTAGGTGGATAGTCACGACATGTCCTTTTAGTCCCCATTTTAAGGGTGCTTGGTTTTATTTCTTTGATCGACTATCCCTTGTAGGTGGTAAATCCATCTAAGTCGGGCATTTATGTCCTGGGTAGATATGTGAGCATTCTGAGGTGGATCTACTAGGATACATGATTTATAAGGCCCTAACTATTCACTTATTCTTTTGCTATGTAAAAGGTGATTGTGCTTTGTGTTGAATTTTTGATGCTTAGCTCATGTACATGTGGTTTATTTCAATTTAGCATGTACTTGAACCATAAACAATGCAACAATACCATACACAAGTGCTGCAATAACCAAGATTACAAGAAGAATAATCATGCACAAGAACACAATAAGTATCCTGGGAAAACCCTTCTCAACCAAGGGAAAAACCCAACAATCCTTTGCTATATTCTCAAGAGAAGATCCCCCACACCATATACCTTAACACACAAGAGGGTGCTTACAAAACCTAGAAACTTGCGCCCAATAAGGCTGCACACTTCAACGGTACAAGTGTTGCTGAAATTATGAGATGACAAGTGAGTGAGTGTGATCCACAATGGGGATCCACTCTTATTTATACAATACTTGACACAACAAAAGGTGTGTCTATTGGCACAATAGGGATGACTTCTATAACTCAGTAATATTATTAATCTTTACACAATATTAATTATCTTTCACATGGTGGGGCCGACTTGTACCCTTTAAAACATAAATTAGGGTTACAACAAATCTTACTCTCAGACAATATAGAAAGGATCTCTCTCATCCTCTAGTGCTCAACCACTAGGGACACATCCACCTGTGCTCACCCACAGGGACGTCACACTCAATAAATTAACTCAACTGAGTCCATAGGAGTACCATGTGGAGAACCATCTCAATCCGACTCAACTAAGTCCATAGGAATACAAGGCATGACACCATCTCAAGCCGACTCAACTCAGTCCAGAGGAGTACACGGCATGTGACCATCTCAAGTCATCTCAACTCAGTCCAGAGGAGTAGAAAAGAGACCACACGTCATCACAACGCACACCCATCACATGACTCAACACTTGGGCTTTCTCTCACAGATGTCTCAACTCATTCCAGAGGAGAACGATATGGAGGATGTCTCATGAAGTCGCAATCAACAACACTCCCTCTCATCTAGGGATACATTCTCCACCAGGCCAATCTCACAGAAGTACTCGAACTTCGTTATGGAAAGTGGTTTGGTGAAGACATCTGCAACTTGCTCATGTGTAGAAAGGTACTGCACGTGTACTGGTTTTCTCTGCACCATATCTCTGATATAATGGTATTTGATCTCAATGTGTTTCGATTTATCATGAAACATAAGATTCTTTGAGAGCTTCACACAACTCTGGTTATCGCAATGAATAACGATGGAATCCATATCATGACTAAATAAATCTGCAAGGAGCTTTCGAAGCCACACTTCTTCGCGGACTGACACATAACTTTATGTACTCTGCTTCTATGGTACTCAAAGCCACAGAGATCTGTTTCCTGTTGCACCAGGAAACTATGGCAGATCCCAAAGTAAAACAACAACCAAATGTGCTCTTTCGGTCCACTGCGCTCCCTGCCCAATATGCATTGACATATCCCTGCAATAGCATGTCTACACCGGAAGCATATCTCAGGCCATATCTAACTGTGCCTCATAGATATCTTAGCACATGCTTCGCTGCTATCCAGTGAGTCTGTCTAGACTGAATTATAAACTAACTGAGTACATTCACTTCATAACATATATCAGGTCTAGTGTTAACCAGATACGTCAATGATTCAATCAGCTGTCTATAAATATGTGGATCAATCTCGCCTGAATCAGTAGAAGCCTCGTTCATTTTCTTTAGATCCATCACCATCAGTGTAGGCATGGACTTGCAGTCTGTCATGCCAAATTTCTTCAATATCTCCATTGTATATTTTCCTTGACTTAGGAAAATGTCATCAGTCCTCTGCCATACTTCTAGTCCCAAGAAGTAGTGCATCATACCTAGGTCCTTCATCTCAAATTCATAATTCAATGCACGCTTGCATTCAACAATAATACTTTCTGAACCAGTGAGGAATAAGTCATCAACATACAGGATCAAAATCAGACACTTGTCACCAACAATATGGTAGTATAGGTTTGGATCAACAACACTCTTGTTGAAGCCCAAACTCATCAAGTATCCATAGATCTTCTCATACCAAGCACAAGGTGCTTGCTTTAGTCCATACAGGGCTTTCTTCAACGTGCATACATTATACTTCTGCTCATGTATCACGAATCCATTTGGCTGGTCAATGTAAACTTCTTCCTCAATCTCACCATTGAGAAAGGCCGTCTTTACATCCATCTGATGTAGTCTCCAACCCATGGATGCTTCAAGGGAAATAATCATATGGATGGAAGTGTATAAGGAAACATGAGCAAATGTCTCCTCATAATATATTCCCTCCACCTGAGAGAATCATCTAGCCACAAATATTGCTTTGTATTTCTCGACACTTCCATCAACTGCATGTTTGATCTTATAGATCCACTTGGAAGTCACCACAGACTTCCCTTCCGGTCTCAGAACAATATCCCACACATCATTCTTCCTGATGGACTGATACTCTTATGTCATGGCATCTTGCCAAATCTACTGACATGCCGCTTCTCCATGACAAGAAGGATCAATATCAATGATGTGGCTCATAGCTTAAACATAGCTCGAAAATCGTTGTGGTCTCTTTCTCTCTCGGAATGTACCTCGAGGAGCTACATGTCCCTTTTCCTCCTGTAGAGTCTGTCGAGCCCAGACATGACTTTTATGGCCTATTGCAATGTCTCTAGGAACATCATCTGGAGCTACGGGATCAACTAGATCAACTGGATCAATGAATGTCTCTCTCTGAACTGCTGAAGGGGGAGAAGGTACTATTTTGCTGTCAATTTCCATATGATATTATCTAGATATTCAGAAGGCTATCTCTTTCTCAAAGGTGACATCTTTGCTAACCTCGATTTGTCTCTGACCAGGGATGTATATCCGATATGCCTTTGAAGATTCATTGTACCCCACAAATGTACCCTTTCTGCCTGAAGGGTCTAACTTGGTCCTCTTCTCCTTGGGTACATAAATGTATACTAGACACCCAAATATCCTGAAGTGTCCAATCTCAGGCTTCACTCCGGTGAAAGCTTCTCCGGGAGTCATTTTCTTCATAATCTGAAGAGGACTCCTATTCTGAACATACACAGTTGTCACGGATGCTTCTGCCCATAGAATCAGAGGTAGATTCTGATCATGTATCATTGCTTTGGTTGCCTCAATAATGGTTTTGTTTTTCCTCTCTGCAACCCCATTCTGCTGAGGGTTATAAGGAACAATGTACTCCCTCTTGATCCCTACCTCAATATACAAATCCCTAAAATCCCTGAAGGTGTACTCTCCTCCATTATCTAATCTCAACACCTTGATCCTCCTCCCAGTTAGGTTCTCAACCTAAGATTTAAACTCTTGAAATCTTGCAAGGACTCCATCCTTGGTCTTCAAGAAATAAATCCATGTCTTCTGAGAGTGATCATCAATGAAGAGCACATAGTATAAATATTCGTTCAAGGAAGCAACAATCATGGGTCCACAAACATCTGAATGTATCAAGTCCAAGATCCCCTTGGATCTGATGTCACTTCTCAAGAAGGACCCCTTGACATTCTTGCCAAGATCACAACCTTTGCAAACGCCATCATGCTGAACATGTATCTCTGGAAGGCCTATTACCATCTTCCCCAGAGCGGGAAAGGCTCTATAATGTATATGAGCAAGTCTTCTATGCCATAGTTTTCTCAAGATGATATTATCATGTAGTAGGGCTTGGACTGGTCATATAATCAATCTGTAAAGCTGTTTTCTCGAACACCAATCACTCAGGTAGAATCCATATGTGAGTTCTTGTGCCATTCAAGAAATTTTCCTTCAGAGAAGGTAACCTTGTAGCCTTTATCCTCTAAGGAAGAAACAAAGACAAGGTTCCTTTTCATCCCATATACATATAATACCTCACTCAACTGAAGTGGTGTGTCATAATCTAGTTGGAATGTAGAAGTTACAACTCCTTTCTCAGTATATCTAGCATTATCTCAAAGTACAACATGTAGACGAGAATCTTTCTCAATAAGGTCTGTCGAATGATCTCTATATCCACTCATGTGTCTAGAAGCACCATTGTCAATTAACCAAATATCACTATCAGTAGGAACCATACATGAGAGTGATGATATGAATAAGAATGCTTCATCTTTTATGTCTTCATCTCTCTGATGTGGTTCTGGATCAACATCAACAGTGGACGCAAGTTGTCTTCCTTTCTTCCTCGTAGGACAATTGCTTGCAATGTGTCCATACTTGTCACATCTGAAAAATTGAATCTTTGAATTGTCTTTTTTGTGTTCATGACCTGAAGCTAAGGAAGTTTTCTTGTCTTTGAATGCTTTGTTGAAACTTCTTATATTTCTTCTTCCTTTCTTTGTATGAAAAGAAATAGCATGATTGTCATCATGATGGGAGTCTTGCACTCCTCTGGCTATAAGTCTGGTTTCTTCCTGTTAGAATATGAAAGAATGTGCTCGTTTACCATTGATAATATCACTATTGTCACCCAACCATAGGCCGAAGCCACCCTTCGAGCACCTTGACCTTGACATAGAGAAGAATCCTGGTAGCAATCCAATAGCCAAGCAAGGCTAATGCACCAAATAAGTAACCAAAGATGATTAGAGAGTCCAACCCAAAACTGGCGCAGTACCTTCCCCAGGACTTGCGCACAAAACTACTAAACTGCAATGCGCAGAAGTGGCTTTTTGCAATTATGAGAAGTGTGTCAAATGAGAGACTGGTGCCCTATATTTATAGTATTCCTGGCAGACTTTCCTGGGCCGACTTCTCATTCTAGGTACTAATTAATTCATATTAATTATCTTTCTTCAGCCGACATCTCATCTAGGGTTACTTTCATTTCTTTTCTTTCTTCCAGAACATTCTCATCATGTCAAAGGTCACAATAGAGGTTCATACCTCCCGAAGCTACCATAATATCAACACTCCCTCCTAGCTAGGGAGGTATAA
>ML836741.1:22981-46604 GCA_009831015.1 Picea engelmannii | reverse complement strand
TCCAACTAGATTCCTTCTCCTTGTTGTTTTCCTCCTCTTAAAAATAGTAAGACAAATTTCTTCATACTACCCATGATTCTTCTGGCCCAATGAGTGATGATTAGAGAGAGTTTGGATTTTTCCTTGTGTGAATTTATGGTGTATTCTCTTCATTCTTTGACCAATATATATTTGTTATCTCTTCTCCTGAAGATGACATCCCTCACATAGAAATATGGGCTTGCTAAGATGACTCTGCATACATCCAAAGGGACCACTTCTGCATCCACTTCATCAACATAGTTCTGGTTGATGGAGAATTTGAGTTTGCATTTCTTACGTACCTTTAATTCCATATCTTTCCTTAGCCATCCTAAGGGGTATGGTTGTGGGTGGTCCTATGTCTCTAGCCCAATATTCTCAACCAATTGTGCAAATATTAAGTTGGAATGTGAACCGGGATCAAACAACCAATCCACAGTGTTTTGTTTCATGTGGATTTTAATGCAAAACAATTTAGTCATCACCTTCTCCTCCTTCTGGTTGCAACTAATTAATGCCACTTCCTTTTTAATATTGGAGCAATTGATCTCCCCTTCCCGTTTTGAGGTGATATCCACCCTCTCCTTGACATCCAAACTTAGCATTTCTTTTTTCTTCTTTTGGAAATGCTTAGGGCACTTCTCAGGGTGAAATTTCCAACAATCCTCCTCAGTGTGACCCTTACGGTTGTAACCTTTGCATTGGTTGGAAGAAGAGGCTACTTCTTGTGTCAATGCCAAAATCTTCTTCTCATTCCACTCCTTCTTATTATTTCCCTTCCTCTTTTGTTGTCACAGTTTTGTTTTCTTGAGTGTGCTTGGCTGCTACTTCCGTTTATGTCCTTCAAGGTACTGTGCCTGCACACTAGCCTCATAAATTGTATTTGGTATAAACAACATTAATTGATGTCAAATATGTTGTAGCAATGCCCCCACATATTTGATCAACATTTCAGGAATTTTGAGAAAGAATCCCATTTGGATGGCTCTCTTCCTGAATTTAGTGGTAAATTATTGCACTGACTATCCTTGTCTCTGCCTAAAATAACGTTAGACTATATGTTGGTGCTCCTCATATCCAATTGGTTAGAACTTTTCTTTGATCATGTTCTTGAATACCTCCCATTCCCTGACCGGTGGCTCATTCTCTAGTGTTCTTGCTACTACATCACTCTCCCACCATGCCAAGGCATGGCCTTCAGGAGTCAATCTAGCAAATGAAATCTTTTGCTTCCATGTTAGTTCATGCACACTGAAGTATATCTCCATGTGTTGTAGCTATTGGTTCAATTTGATGGAATCTACTTCTGTGGCATGTCTTTTGATGTACACCTTGGCCTCCACATGGAAAGGAACATGTGTCTTACTACTACTGCATTCCCCCATCTCTGGTTCAGCCTTGCATTCTACCTTTGGCTCCTTTTCTTCTCTTTTGGGTTCACCATGACCAAGCTCTATTGACAATGTTTTATCACACTGCGCTGTCAACAGTTGTGACACCATTGATGTTAGTGTGGCCATGCCTTGCTCAAGTAAATCCAACAACACACTAGGATATTAATCCTCATTTCTAACTTGATATTCATCAACCATGTGTGGTGCTCTACTTCTCTCTAAACCTGGTGTTGGCATAGGGGAAAACATGGGGTTCAGTTATAATAACGCACCAACAAGCCCTAACTACTGGCCCTTTCGGAAACACCTGCGAAGCAGATGAAGTCTCACTTGAAGTAGCAATAGGGGGTTGCAGGACATAGGTCTCTACAACTAGAGGAAATGCAAGTGGAATCAAGGAAACCACACACAGAGATCAGACTATTCTTTCTAAGCATAAACCTACTTCACACAGTTATATATCATATCTAACATACTAATGCATCATCGAAGTAACATAAGTAAAGAAAACAACATCAATCACTCACAACACAATTTATACATGGTTCACCCTCTCCCTAGGGCTACATCCACAGAACTGTGCTTTATAATATATTAGGTGAAAGATTACAGTTCTATCTGCACTCTTAGCTTGCAGATCTCTTTCTTCTCCCCTCTCCCCTCTCTGTGCACCTAGCTGCAGGGTTGATCTTTGCACCTAACTAAAGATATTACAACACATACTTCTCTCTCAGTAATAACAACAATCACTCATCATACATAATATCTCCCCGTCTCTAACCCATCCCAGGTCCTCTTGACCTTTATTTATACATTACAATAGCTCTTCGATAGCCTTAGGCCGAAACGTAGGTGTCAAAACCCTAGATACCAAAACCCTAGGTGTCTAAAACCCTAAGTCAACTTGACGTGCATTTTCAAGGCTTTGCTAGCCTGTCTTTCCTTCCTTCCTGTGAGGTTCTCCAAAGAATATTATGGTGGCTTTGTCCGCTTGCTGATTTGTCCATGATCCACCTTCTTTGTTGATCTATCTTCCTCGATCTCCTTGTCCAACGACTTTCTTTCTCAGACTTCGCTCCATCTTTTCTTCTTCTTTAACCACTTTGACCTGATCTCAGTCAACCTTCCTTCTGCGCAGTTCGTATTTCACCTTTTCTTTTGTAATATTCGATTTCTTCCATAACCAAGGGCCAATAGGCCCCCAACACTCACCTGTGACTCATCCTGAGGCACTCTGATCTGAGTCTTCTGTTGTACCTCGACTTTAGACTGCGCAACACAACCTATGATTTCTGCTATGTTCCTCCACCCTGTGTGGATAATGTCTTTCTTGTGTTTGGTACCCAGTCTCAACTGCACCTGGTACCTAAACCCTTCTCCTTTTTTTTTTACCGAGAGCTGTGAGGTAGCTGGTTGTCATAGTAGAATTTCAACCGGCTCCCATTCACCAATCCTTCCTTCCACTCCCCATTCAAAGTCTTCAGCTGCGAAAATCCTCCTTCTGTAACATAGGTAACCTCATATGGCCCCAACCAATGTGTTATGAACTTCCCTGGATGCTTCATGAACTTGCTATCATATACCAATACCATATCTCCTTGTTTAAATGATTTCTTCTTGATATGCCTATCATGGTAGGCCTTTTCTCGTTCCTTCTGAACCTGCTGATGGAATCCTGCAGTAAATCTGTCTTCTTCTAGTTTGACCAACTACGCAAGCCTCTCCATAGGTGTTGTGATTTGTGCATAGCCCTTAATGAAATTCCTGTAGTATCCAGTATTTCCCAGTGTAGTGCGCAACTGTCTAACTGAAGTAGGAGGGGGTAGATTGACAATAATGGCAATCTTGGACGGATCTACCAGTAACCACTGCTTACACACAATATGGCCTAACAACACTCTAAAGGGTGAAAACAAAATGCATTTCTTAAGGTTCAGGGAAATCTAACATTGCCTGCACTTATCCAACATTAGTCTTAAGCATTTAATATGGTTTTTCAATAAGCTGAAAACAGTCCAATCATCAAAATAGGATTCCATAAATTTATGTAAAAGCTCCTTGAATGCTTCGACCACCAACCTAGAAAATATGGCTGGTGCATTCTTCAATCCAAAAGGCATGACTGTGTATTGGTAGGATCCCCATTCTATTACAAACATGGTCTTATGATGATCTTCCTTGGCAATCTTGATCTGATGGTATCCTAAAAATCCATTAGTGAAGGAGTAGACTTCCTGTCCTCCCATGTTATCTAACACTTCATCAGTAAATGATGTAGGGAATGGATCATGTAGACATGCATCATTCAACTTCCTGAAATCTACACAGATTCTGATCTCTCCTTTTTTCTTATCCTAAACCACCATATGGATAATCCACTCTGATTCTTCAACAGGTTCTATGTTTTCTGCTTCCAACATTCTCTCTAATTCAATCTTCACTTTCTCCTTATATTTAGGGTTCAATTTGTAGGGTCTTTGTTTAACTAGCCTTTCATCTAGTTTCAAGGGGATCTTCATCTCTCCCCTTTAATTCCATTCATATCAGTGAACTTGGTTGGAAACAATTCATGATATTCATGCAGTAACTTTGTGATCTTATTAATAGTGGCATCATCCCAGTAATCTCCAACATTAGCAAGATTAGGTGCTTTCTCTGTTCCAATATTAACTTTCTTGATTTTGATTGGCTGTCCAATAAAAGGTAGTTCGACTCCTGGTCCTTCGATGTATCTTTATCCTTCCATTTATGCTATGTTCACATTCCTAGGATCATCCTCTTCATTGACATTGATATTGTAACATCCTTGCAATTTCTGAAGAGGCACAGTCCATTCATCCTCCTCTTTCTCCATAGGGAGGCTAGGTGCTTCCTCAAATACTTTCTATCATACAACTTGTAAAGCTTGATCTACCATAGGGTGTTGACTTTCAAATAAAAATGTAGCTACCAAATTCTGAGTCATACCTTGCTAATCTGTAGTGGTGAGGTGCAGTTCCGCTTGAAGGAACCAGTTGATAGGAATTGTGTCTAGAGTATTGATGAATTCATGCACCCACTTCTTTTGAGGAATGTTGCTCCATGCCTCCTCACAACCCCACACATGGTCTTTCGGATAGCTTTGACTTGTGTACCTAACTTCGCATCCTTCGACTTGTTATGAAAATCGCGATGTCATCAAAGTGCGACATTGTATCCAGTTCACGATGTTCCTTTTATGTGTTCCCCACCATATTGATGGAGTAGCTTTCAAAGCCTCATCCAGTGCCAACAATCTCTGTTGTACTGGTACAGTTTCTTCAAATTCCAGTAAGAAATTTTCTAAGTGATTCAAACCATCAAATGTGGGTAAGTTACTTACTATTGTGCCGATCCAGCGAACTTCTCTGGTCATTCTAGCACATCTCTGTGTAGATACTTCATACATTTTATTCTGCCAGTTCTCCAGTGCTTCTTCTGAATCTAATGAACATGTGTTGTCACATCACCATCTTAAATTCCCATCTGTTGTAGGATTAATGTAATCCTGTTGTCTTGTTGTCAGTTTTTATATATTCTCCAACTCATATGCACAGTATTCTTCTCTGATTGGCTCTGTGTACCTGCGACCTTCATCAAGATCCAAAGGTGTGATGACCCTAAGGCCATCACCTTCAAATTTCATTCTTCTTTTCTTCAAGTCGACAATAGTAGAATTGTTGAAAGCCCAATCAATTCCTAACAACACATGATAAGGAAAACTATCATTAACTATCTCAATCACCTCGAAGACCAAAAATGTTCTGACCCCAACGATGTCCACAGGGACATGTTCCAATATTCCGAAGGGGCTCATAGCCTATTGATTGGACATCCTAAGCTTGATGGGGGAATAGATCAACTTAGGTTTTCCCATCAATTCCCAAGTCTGCTTCATCATGACATTGACCTCCGACCCTAAGTCGAGGACCACATAATATATATCATAATATCCGATATGAGAATTCATATGTAGCTCCTTATTTGTCCTTCTCTTTTTGGATATTTGATGTACTTCTCTACTCAACAAGGGATCTACCTTTCCTAGCTCATACTGTCTGATCAAGTTTTGTAGCTCTTGTACAATGCTCTCATCCTTTATCAAATTAATGCAAGTGCATAAGAATTCCATAAGCTTACTTACATCTTTTCCTTCTCTGGGCGAAGCATACTGATCAAATGCCAGAGGCATTCCACATTCTCTTCCTTCTGGTCAAGCCTTTAATGAAGAAGCCTGATCTCTCCTGAATTCTTTTCTTACTTCCTCAAATGTCTGTTTCTATTTCTTTGGATCAAACTCTCGTGCCTTCTCTATAGCTTTTTTGACTCCTGATTGTTCTGTTTCCCTGGAGTCACCCTGTCTTCTCCTATAATATCGCCTCCTCTAGTGATAACATCGACTCTGGGATCTACTTTGCTAGGTTCTGCTATGATTAGTTGTACTTGTTGGTTTCCTCCTCGTCATTCCTAAAGTTTGGCTAACAATGAAAGGCAATCTTCTATGACATGTTCAAATGAGTTGCAGTAACTGCAAGTGGTATAAGGGTTTTGACAGTCCCTTGGAAAATTACCTGGCTACGTGTAGTTATAACAAATTCTCTGACCTAAACCTCAATCCATACCTCCTGCTCATCCTCTTCCTCTGAATCCACCACGAGGGTTGAAGTTTCCTCTTCCAAAGGAATTATACTGCGTAGTGTTCTCTTCTTGTTGTACTTTGCCTTGAATTTTGTAGATATCCCTTGATCTTTCATGAAAGAGATCGTAAGCTCTACAATCCTTCTCATCATGACCCATTGATTTACAAAATGTTCAGTAGAGGTTCATAGGTGTCTGAACATACTTTTGTATGTAATAGCATTCTCCAGGGAGATGTTTATTTCTACATACCTTGCACTAAGATAGAGAAACTTGCTTCAAAGGGCCTGGGGTTCCTGAAGCCAAACATTCATGAAACAGGGGACACTGATCCTTATCGTGACCTTCTAATTTGCATTTGATACACTAGATGTATTCTCTCTTATATTTTCCCTTATTATTTTTTATATCTTCGACCTGCAGTGATAAGCTAGTTAGCTGACTCAAGATTTGATTCATACCTGAGCTGGATTCTGCCATAGGGGTCGATTCTAGTTTCATGGTGATCTCCAACACCTCAGCCTGCGAAGAAATATTCTACTACATCGGAGGGAATCTGATGTGTGGTAGGAGGGAAACAATGAACCATTCCTTGTTCTGCTTGTCTGGGCTCTGAAAAATAAAATGACCTGTCAGGGTCTTAAACCTCTGATCGAACTCCCAAACAGGTTCAACTACTTTCTTCTTGATTTATTTCAAATCTGTGATGAAGTGTGATTCCGACTTGGGTTTCTTGAATTTAGCAATCAACATAGTCTTAATCTTTTTCAGTGGTTTCGGCTGGACAAATCCTTGGACAAACTTCATGTACCATCTCAGTGCGCGGTCTCTCAGGGTACTACTAAACTAAGCTTGTTTAACAGATTCATCGGTGACATTCTTAATACTCCATACAACTTCACATAGATACCAATGTTGATCAGGATCTTCAGATCCATCTCCTCTAAAGGTAGTAACCTAATCTCATCTACCATAGATCTTCCTAGGTTTACTAACTGAGTGTGCACTAAACCACTTGTACCAGTGTTCTGTGTGCTATGATAACTTAGGTTACTCTGGGTACTTAATGCTATTAAAACAATAGGAGGCATAATAATACTTACTTCAACAATCTGCGCAGTCCCTGAAGTTTCCGACTCTTCTCGGTGAGGTTCTTCAGTCTTCCCTTCTTTTTCCCTAGCGGAATCTAGATGTTCCTCGCTCAGTAACTCTTCTTCTTCTCCACTGTAGAACCCTTCTTCCTGTATTGGTTCATTATTATTCTCAAACAAGTCCACCAAAGGGACTTCTCTGAAGGTTCACCCATTGCGCGTGTGTCCGACCTCTATGTCGATGTCGCTTTATGAATTCTTGAACATTAGCTCTCAGTCTGACCCACTACTGTATCTTTAAGATGTTCTTCTCATGCAGTAGAATCTTGATCTTCAGCTTCAAAAAATGTAAAAATTTTCCTCTCGACCCCTTAAAGAAATATCTCTCTGCTTGTCTATATGAATCTACTCTGTCAATAGAAAACTCGGTGATATACCCTCCAATAATACTATCAAACCAGTGATCTACTGCTCTTGACACAACATTATCCACTCTCTTGACCTTCTTGATCAACATCGACGTCCAAACCAAAGGCGGTCTAGATCTGATCTCAAAATGAGTATCTTCTAATCTGGCAAGCCACTCATATAGATCCTTTTGAATCCCTCCAAATAAAATCTCATGTATATCAGTAAAGATATAGCTTCCCAACTAGTCTTCTGCGCTAATATTAGGGTTCTTATTCTCATCTTCTGCGAATTCATTCTCTTGTTCTTCTATCCACTTCTGAACATCTGTTTTTGATGGAAAACACCTTGACATTCCCTCAAGAAGATCCTGGTCCCAACAACGAAACCATTTGTTGGCACATGGGAAAACCCGAGGTTCAGTTCTAATAGTGCACCAACAAGCCCTAACTACTGGCCCTTTCGAAAACACCTGTGAAGCAGATGCAGTCTCACCCGAAGTAGCAATAGGGGGTTGCATGACATAGGTGTCTACAACCAAAGGAAATGCAAGTGGAATCAAGGAAATCACACATGGATATTAGACTATTCTTTCCAAGCATAAACCTACTTCGCATAGTTATATATCATATCTAACATACTAATGCATCGTTAGAGTAACAAAAGTAAAGAACACAACATCAATCACTCACAACACAAGATATATGTGGTTCACCCTCTCCCTAGGGACATGTCCACAAAAATGTGCTTTATAATATACTAGGTGAAAGATTACAGTTCTATCTACGCTGTTAGCTTGCAGATCTCTCTCTTTCTCTCTTTTCTCCCCTTTCCCCTCCCTCCGCACCCAACTATAGAGTTGATCTTCACACCTAGCTGAAGATATTACAACACATACTTCTCTCTCAGTAATAACAACAATCACTCATCATACATAATGTCTCCCTGTCTCTAACCCATCCCAGGTCCTCTTGACCTTTATTTATACATTACAATAGCTCTCCGATAGCCTTAGGCTGAAACCTAGGTGTTAAAACCCTAGATGCAAAAACCCTAGGTGTCTAAAACCCTAGGTCAACTTGACCCACATTTTTAGAGCTTCACCAGCCTGTCTTTCCTTCCTTCTTGCGAGGTTATCCAAAGAATATACCGATGGATTTTTCCTCTTGCTGAGTTGTCCACGATCCACCTTCCTTGTTGACCTATCTTCCTCAATCTCCTCATCCAACAGTTTTCTCTCTCAGACTTCGCTCCATATTTTCTACTTCTTTAACCACTTCGACCTGATCTTAGTCAACCTTCCTTTTGTGCAATTCGCGTTTTGCCTTTTCTTTCATAATATTCACTTTCGTCCATAACCAAAGGCCAATACCTGGCAACAAAACCTATCCAATTCTCCTATAGCCACTCCGGGTACTTACCATATAGGTCACACTAGATATTTGAACTTAGTGCTCTGATAACATCTGATCCATAAGTGAAATACACATAGCCCAACCACCTTGTCTACACTAACCCAAAATTAATTAATATTCTATGTTGCAAACTGAGTCCACCTCCAAAAGAACTATTCTCAACCAGAAATAGGTAGTGGATCTATCCATATGCTTAGGTTTCCTACTCATCCCATTCTCAAGTATTATGTTTGGTGCTACCAACTCTCCCTAGCAAAACATTATTTCCTGGCTTATATATGGGATAAGACCCTAACCTATCATGAGAGATTACGATGTTACTGGATATTTTCTAGCATTCTATCTGGACGCCCAGGATAGAGTGTGGACTGTTTCAAATGGAGATTGGGAAAGGGAATGTAATTCAGATCTCTCATCATCCTAGGGTTTCACCTGTCGACCTGGACAATAAGGAAATAATGCGTGGGATTCTCTTCCCAAAGGAGAGGTTCCACATGATGGTTTATACAACGACTGGAAGAGTGTGGGGATGCGTGCCATACAAGTGGCATTGAAAGGGACATGGATTTGTCCTAAACTTCTGGAGTATTCGTTCATGTTTAATATATCCTTACTAATGATCTCAAAACATCCCTTATAGAAATCTATTGCGAAACCATCTGGGCCCGAAATTTTGTCCTTTTGGAAGTTGTGTATGACATTTTCCAACTTATCTTTTGAAATTTCTTTCATCAGTTTTTGGTTAGCCTCAGGGGAGATGAACCCAGGGAAGATATGTGCCACTTTGATGACGATATCAATGTTCACTCTGGAGTTTGCTTTGAATAGTGATTCAAAGTGTGTTGTGCCTTCATATGCTGCATATTCAAAGGATGTTTCCTTTTATCCATCTCTTCTTTCAACTGACCAGATGGTGTTGTGGAGCTTCCTACTATTTGCAAAATTGTGAAAGAATTTTTGTTTTCATCTCCAGCATGCAACCAAAGTGACCTGATTCTTATTCTCCACTCTTTCTCTTTATTTTGTAGGATTTGTCTTCTTTGGAGATCCAAATATTTATATTCTTCCTTCAGTTCTACCGAGAGAGGACCCAAGGCATGCTAGGACATCATCTCTTCTTCAGTATCAGTCAAGGATTTATCTCCAGTGTGATTTCTTTTTTTATTCCAAGAGATGGAGGTCGCCTTAGCCCTTTTTAAAATTTTCAAGAATTGTATGGTTGGTGATTCTAGGAGGCAAGGATTATAAGGCATGAAAAATTCCTTGATGGATTTTAGATATGATGTAGATTCCATCCATAAGGGGTTAAATTTGAATGGGCTGAGGGGTTTCTTCCCTGCATTCTAGAAGGATGGGGTTGTGATCAGAGATGTCACCCAAAGCTACCCATTGTCTGGAACACATGGATCCTTGAATAAAATATTCAAATAGGAGGAATCTATTTAGTCTCTTAGCAACCGTTTCATTTCTCGATCTCATATTCCTCCAGGCAGGACTATATTTGATAGGTTGTATGTCAGATAAATCGACTTCATCCATTTTTTGAATGGAAAAATATGAGATCGGATCCTTCTGGGCAGAGGGACCCCATATTTCACAGTATAGTAGGGTGAAATTTAGGTCTCCTCCTATGAAAACCTAATGATGTGGTAGGTTTTTTTTTAATAAGGTTTTCCAAAACTCCTTCCTGTCTAAGTACGACCCATAGATGTTGATGCAAATAAAATTTGAATTTGGTTCATTTGAGAAGAAGTGTGTGAAGAGAACATAGGGTGAGGTCCAAGAATTTATAATCTTTAAGGAGGATTTCTTCCAGCCAGTGATGATCCCTCCTGATCTTCCATGGGTGTCAAGTGCAAGGAAATCCCATCGGAGAGGGAGGCTGTGAAGGAAATCTCATATTTTTGGCCAACAATCATCATTTCTTGGAAGGGGAGTATTGAAGGAGAATGGAGTTCAATGAGGCATTTTATGGATAATATTTTTGTGGGGTTAGCCAACCCATGCCATTTTTGGGAGAGAACAATCATTTTGAAACTCATTCTAGGGAATTTGTTGTAAGGGCCCCAAAAAGGGTTTTTTTGTTTTCCAGATCGGACTTCGGTGTTGGATAATTTTTGTGCTAGGGAAAGGAAGGATTTCCTTCCCCTCGAGGTGGGTTTTTTTTCAAGGGGTATGAAGCCCCAATTTGTCTAGATAAGCCAGAGTGTGATGAGGAAAGGGTTCGAGAGATTGATCAAAGATTTTATTTGGGAGGGGGGAAGGGAAGTCGGGGCAAAGAGGGGTAAAGTGATGGCTGGAGAAAGGGGAGGGGAAAATAGGGATGATATGGTTACATAGATTGGGGGGGGGGATTAGAGAAAATAGGGATGAGGGGGGAAAAGATGGCTCTTGAGAGGCCCAAGAGGCTGAGCAAAAAGGGGACATCCATGGGACCACCAACCACTAAATGTGAACCAAAATTACAAGTAGTACTAGAAGAAGTTAGAGGGTTTGAGATAAGGGGACGAGAAGTGACCATACCCAAAATGTAATATCTCCCACTAGAGCCCCAGTTGTAATTATGAATTGTGAACATGTTTGTTAGGCTGGTGAACCGAGTTATAATAAGCTCGGAGGCTTATGTGATGATTAGGCCAGGAGCCTAGGATGCTAAGGCCAGGAGCTTGTTTTGTATATGTAATTATGAAAAATCATTAATAAAAATATAAACATCACTGCGTGTAGACTGACCATGAAGAAAGAGTCATGGGGGACTAAGCTCCACTAGATAGGGTAAGGGAGGGGAATAAGTGTCTAGGACTAGAGGCTAATCTAGAGGGCTTACCTCTAAGGGAATAATATTTTATTTTTATTATCTCCTAAAGGCTAAGGTGGGCATGAACAATGTTTTCCTAAGTTCTTGGAAAGGAAATGAGTGCGAAGTGGAACGCATGCGGCTGCAGAAAGACAAGTGTCGACCTGGGTGCATGCAGTTATAGCTGGGAAAGCCAACCTATTAGGGGGTTGGATTGCCATTCTCCATCCACTGTCTAACCTTGAATTAGGGTCATCCATCACAAATCTTTGGAACCAATAACCCGTGAGTCAAATTGTGTTGGGGGTTTGCTTCCCATTATGTGTGACTCCCATCCTTGCATCTGGAAAAGTTTTGATATCCTTCACCTTTGCGTCTGCACTCTCACGTGGTTAGTCACCCTGAAACCAGTGAAAATCGAGGGACTGATCCGTGTCTCCTGTGACGTCCGAGCACCCTGTAATTGTCCGAGCCGTGTGCTGTCATAAATGTTGGCTGATGCGGCCACATAGTTCCTTAACTGAGTGTGGCTTGCTGTCGTCGGTTGTTTCTTACTTATCCTTGATATGTCTTAGTGTTTGAATGTTACCATTTTGGGTGTCCATACCCGTTTTCCCATTGTTATTGCTGTCACCTGTACCTGGCTGTAGCTGAGTCGAAGATTGGTTGAAGAGTCAAGTTGTCAGTCCTGTGAGAAACTCTCCCAGGTGAGAGAGTTTGCTGGGAAGTGAGTTCTCTTGGAAGGGATTCCTGTAGCAGATACATTACTCTTAGAATTCTGGTCCAACCTGTTGGTGAAGCCCAAGGTAAGGGAGGTGTACTAGTCGATGGACTTGTATTAGTGAAGGTGTATCCTCCTGGGGTGGAGAAGGCATGTGGGGAATGAGGGTCTGTGGGTTGTGGGTGTAAGTGGTTCCTGAGATAAAAGATCCTTCATGTGTTCTGTGCAACTTCCTTGTCATCTTGGCCAAGCCTAGAATTCCCTTACCCGTTGGAGTTTAGTCCCAGCTCGGGGGTGACCCACTGCTCAGCGTGATGAGCAATGTGGTCTAAGGTTGGGAGGTTCGTGGAAGGTCTGCATGCAGTTGGTGGATTTAATCCAGCTAAAATATAAGTATCATTTATGTGGTTAATTATGTATTTTATGCATGTTTTGTGATGCTTGAATGTTATCATGTATTCCGTTGTGTAAATGAATTACTGTTAGTTCCATTGATTCTGAACTGGTAGCAGTAATTATGTGTTTTAAATTCATTAAAATGCATAGATATTATATAAGTGTATATTCTACGTGGTATCATTACCCTGTCTCTGTAGGGACAAGGATGTTACAATATGGTATCAGAGCATGGTTTCAACACCGAGCCTGGATGGGCTGGATAAGTGGTCATTGGACTCAAGGTTTCAAGAGGAAATTATGTTAAGAGGAACTAATTTTGGATCTCAGGAACATCCCTGAGTGCCAACAGAATTATCTTGGTCGTGTTAAGAAGCTTAGGAGGAGTAGCGGTATCGTAAAACCACGACAGAAGTGGTGTTGGACGGTAGAGTAATGTGAACCATAGGATCTGTTTGAAAGAAAAGTCAAACCCTTACGACTGTCAGATCTGGAGAGGGTGCAAAAGGGTTAACCTAGAAGCCTTTCAAACTTCGTGAATTCGGTGAAGTTGATGCAAAATAAGAGAAAGCCCAAAGCCTGAAGTTCCGAAGCCCCGAAGTGGATCTACACCATAGATCTAGGGAGAAGAGCTCGACCATTGGATCAAGACAATGTTAAAAGGTCAAACATAGTGGTGAAGGGTGAAAGATTCTGAAGCTCTGAAGTCCAGATTTAATCCAGACCGTATGTCAAGAGGGACACGTGTCAATAGATTGGTTTGTTAGGGATTTTGACGTTCGAGAGAATTAGTGTGTGCTGAGGAGAGAACTCCTGAAGCCCAAAGTTTCGAAGTCCCGAAGAGCTGAGGTAGTGAGTCATGATGACGCCACTTGGATGGATGTGGACACATGGAATGTGTGCCAAGTTTCAGTGGGTTTCAAACCCATGGATGGTTGAAATTCCATATGGAACGTGAAGTATGATACCCATATGATTGGGCCACGAGTCAGTCACTAATATTCCTCCATGTGGCACTCTGTATGAGAATGTTTAGTGGGATGCAAAGTTACATAACAAAGTTAAAGGTCGGAGGACCCACACTAGTGTTGATCATGATACATCAAGATTGATGGCCAAGAGCCATTGCGGGGACCCAAGTTGCATGGAAGTTAATTATCCAAGGCGGTCCCACAATCTAAACCGTGATTTCACCAAGGGGTTACGTGTCAGCGTCAAAATAATTGCAGGACAAAAGGTGAGTTTCTCTAAACCACCATTGCATGCCCCCGCAATTGGAAAATGTTAAGTGATGTGACGTAATGACGTCACTAAAGGTGATTGAGAATGTTTAGATATTAGCAATTCAGAGGTGCGGATGCGAGATCCTCCAAAGATTCGAAGTCCTGAAGACCCAAAGTTTCGGAACTCAGACACTTGAGGTTTCATAGTAAGTGTCATCCATCGAATGCTGAGTATACGTGGATGGTTGATTCGCCCTACTTCGTGAGTTCGATAATCTGGAAATCTAAGAGAATGTTGTGTGGTGATTTGAAATATTTCGAAGACAAAGGCCTGAGTAATCACCTAGTGATCTAGCGCTTGGTCATGGCCTGTGATCACATGGATTGGGGACTGAGAGAAAGGGGCTAGTGCCCGAAAATTATTACAGATAAGATAAGAGCTCGGAAAGAAAATGAAATCTGAACGTTTTCTTAAATCAGATTGGTCTATAAATGTTGTGGGATTTGTTAAGAAATGATGGCATGACAAATTCTAGTTGACTGCACGTTGTGTTTGCAGAGTTCAAAAAGTGTCAGAAACAAATCGAATTTTCATGGAGCACTTAGGAGACACTCACAGAGTTACTAAACACTCTGAAGGAAGACCTGTACAAGGAGTGCACCAGGCCAACACTTGGACGAAGTGTTGAAACACAACCATATGGAGGCTAGTCAAAGCACAAGGAATGCACGTAGAGATGAAGTTGTTTCAAGTTCGAAAGCTCACGAGGATGAGCATAGAACGTGCCAAGAGGGCACCATAAATTCTTTTGGAAGATGCAGAAGGTTAGAATTCCTTGGGAGATTGAGCAAGTTCGAGAAGATCAGAGGAGATATTGCAAAGGGTGCACAAGAGTGAGACTTATCCCAAGTCTAGAAGCTTAGGAAGGATAGCATTTTTAGAAACGCAGACGAGACCCAAAGTGAAGGACTCATAGAAGGATCAAAGGTCAAAGCCTTGACACTTAGAAATTTTCCCATTTCGAGAGAAAGTGAAAGCTTAAGAGGAGGAGCGACAACTATCGTCAGATCAGCTACAGAGGAATATATTTGGTCATCGAATTTCACGTCCATACAGAAGGAACACGCATAGGAGGAGATCATATCTTTCCATTAGATATGAGCCCGAGGACCAAAAATCGTTGGATCCCAAGGAAAGTGCATGAGCCTTAACTCTTTTAAGGTGCACAAGAGAGTGGACTCACAAAGTCCCAAGGTTCCAAAGTCATTGGAACCGTCCATTGTCAGGATTGACAGGTGGCAGTGGATCTGGGAGTTTGAGGACTCGAACATCAGAAGAATTGCGAGAGAGCAATCTAAACTTCGAAAAAGGTAAAGTGTGAAGTGACTTTGAACCATTGGATTCAGAGGATATGTGGTGGGGATCCAAATACTTCGGAGGAAGAACCCTTTGGAGGAAACTTGGAGAGAATAAATGAGGAGCTGGGAATCGAAGAAATCCTAGCCATCCATCGAGAAATGAAATGTGGCGGGAGATCAACATTTCGTTGATTCGCATACCTAGAAGTTAGGGTCGATAGATGAGAGAACTTGCGAAGTCCGAGTTCACGAAATTGATCACATCCGTTGGATTGCAGAGGGTCTTGGACCATTGTTCTGACGCAGAGCTGATTTCAGGGATCGAGAATCGGGAGAAGAGAGATGTGCAGTCTTCCAACTTTGCGAAACGTGAAGTTCTGATTCGTGAAGGAAGGAATCTGGTCTGTTACATCATGAGGAGTGTCAGACCATTGATCTGAGGCAAGTGAAGCCTAGGAGTTCATACTTCAGGGAAAATGAGGAGAGCTAACTTCCGAGATCGCAAAGTGCGAAGTCTCAAAGCACGTGGGAGTTGGACCCCAGATCATATATGGAGGTCACATCACCGAAGGTCAAAGGAACGAATCTATCACCCTCTAGTCTCTTAGTTTGGAGTTTAGGAGTCGAGAGAGTTGAGGTTGACTTGCAGCAAAATACCCGAAACACGAAGTCGTGAAGTGCCTTTTGGATAGGCATGTGGTCATAGCTAGTGGTCATGTAGAGGAAGCTTGTGCCCAACGCTAGTTCGCGCGGGTGAGGTTTTATGCAAGGACCTATGGAGTTGTTTCGTGGAGGTTCTAGTAGGGACTCGAGGAGCTGCTCCATCTCCGAGAGTTGAAGATCCATTGACCAAGAGGTCAACAGACCCCGCTGAGGTGGGGGAACTGCGTCAAAAGTGATCAGGGTAGGAATAATCATGCACAATGATCACAGTGAGAGCACAAGAAGATTCAGGAATCTAGGAAGAATTATAGACTTCTGGGATCAACGAGGAAAAGTTTTATAGGGATAAAGAAGTTGCTGCAATTTCTGTGGTAGCAAGAATGTTACGGCTTGTTGGGTTAGCCAGAGGAAAGAATGCTTGCATGTTTGCAAGTGTTGTTGGTGATGTTGTTGCATAAAGAGGGAAGGAACAAAGAGCTGAGGTGTTGGTTATAAGTTTGACAAAATAAGCATGAAGGATTCTACTGCCATCAACCATACAGGTAACATCAAATTTATTAATGGTAGTCATGCAGGTATGAGTTTTTATTACTCTTTTTGCATAATTGCTAAAAGGAAATTTAGGTAAGAATTTTTTCAGCCAGAGTTATTTTATAAAATCACATGATTATATTATTGAATGCATACCACTGGATGTGGTAAAGGCTGGAGGCTTGTATTAATTCAAATCTTTTTATCTTTTGAATGTGCACACTAACATGGTAGAATGTCATGTTAATTTGGTTATGGGGTAATAACCAAAGAATTAAAAGATAAGAACTTGTTATAGGAATGAATGCCAATAAGCTAGTCATGTATGAGAATAGGGCATGGTTGGATATGGAAAGGTTATGCGCCACACAGGTACTAAAATCTTCCTACCTTTAAATAAAACTTGGACTGCAACCTTTTTGCTAACACTAATTAACACCACATAATTGTATTCTTGGTGTAGTGTTCAGGTCGAAAAGGAAGGCATCCAATTAATTGGGAAGACAATAGGAAGTGTGTGGAGAATGTGTCAACACATTGGCCAAAATTCCAACTCATGGATGGTGAGATACATGACTGAGATAAAGATAATTATGTAATTCAATGCAAGGTGCATTGAATAAATATGCATTGAGAATTGCACTTATGCATAGTAAGTGATAGAATTGTGTATTAAATGAAATGGTTGAATATGTTTTGTAAGTATGTGCATATATATTATTGCATGGAAATAATTGTTACTAACAACTGAAATGTTGTTAAATCATGAAGTTGAGGATATTTCATGGAGGTGTTAGACATTGCAACATGAAAGTTGCAAGTCAAGTAGTCACATGAGCATTGACTATAGGAAATTTTCTTGTTAAAAAGAATAAGTAATGAACTTACATATATTACTGTGAACATACATATGCATAGAATGACGAGTCATTCTAATTTATTAAATTGTTTGATAATAATGATTGAATTTCTAGATGCAGACAATTCTAAGTTCACTGCATATGGTTCTATACATATTTCAATTGAATTATGATGTACATGAAATACTGACAATTGTTGGCAGTATGCAAGATGAATCCTTGCAGGAAAATGGTATGCAGTTTGGTGCTTGTGGAAAACCACAAGGAAGGTTGCAATCATAATATGGAAACAACCAAGAAGAATTATGAAATGGAATTTCATGTTTTGGGGAAAAAGTTGAATTCCTTTTTGAACTAAGTTGGAGTTCCTAAATGAATTCTTTTTATGTTTTCTCATGATAACTTCATGTGGGTGATGTAGATGAGATAATGTTGATCAAATTTAGAATGTTGAATACAAAGAGTAGCTCGGGGAAGATGTTGATTGGAAATCTTTGAGGGAAGTTGGAACTCCAAGTGTCACGATTCTCTGAGACTTCCTGAGCCCTGTTGTTGAATCCCAAGGAAAGGGAGGTGTAGCAGCCGATGGACTGTGTGACAATGAAGGTGTACTCTCCTGGGGTGGGACAAGAATGTGGGGGAATGAGAGACTGTTGGTTGGAGTGTTGCTGAGGTTTGGTACCTTGGCCTATACCATGAGGATATGGATTGTGGACCGTGGCTATCTTGGGAATCCATTGCCCCGATGGAGTCATAGCCCCGCTCAGGGGTGGAAGGTCTTCTCAATCAAAATGTAAGTATCAATTCTCTATTCATTGTATGTTGTATATCTTATATACATGTTATAATTTTATTAGAATTTCCTGTATATATATATATTTGCATACATGTTCTGATGTTTCTTCCGAATGAATGGGTGTAGGAGCAGAGTGTTTATGTCTGTGGAGTCAGAGCCCTGCTAAGAGTTTATCAATAGTGAGATCTAAGGCTGGTTGGAACATCGTGGATCTACATCTAGTCGGTGCTTTCAATGAGGTTTAATTGAAGCATGTAACAAGGAGCAATGAGCTAAATTCTTTCTGAAGAAGCTCTATGGAATAGAGAAATTGATTTTCACCTGTAGAAGGAACACCAAAATTGGTGCTTGAAAGTAGAGCACTAGGTGGATAATGGGCTTCTAATAGATAAATCTTGGAGCTTTTTGAAGAATTTTTGAATTATATATGTATAAAGAAGTTGCACTGAGGACAGTGCAAAAATAAAGGGAGGGGATTTTAATATCCTACTGTAGATCCCCAATTGTAATTATGAATTGTAAACATGTTTGTTAGGCTGGTGAGCCGAGTTATAATAAGCTAGGAGGCTTATGTGATGATTAGACTAGGAGCCTGTTATATATATGTAATTATGAAAAATAATTAATAAAAATATAAACATCGCTTCATGTAGACCGACCACGAAGAAAGAGTGATGGGGGAATAAGCTCCACTAGATATGGTAAGGGAGGGGGCTAAGTGTATAGGCCTAGAGGCTAAGATAGAGGGCTTACCTCTAAGGGAATAATATTTTTTTTTTATTATTTCCTAAAGGCTAAGGTGGAAATGAATGATGTTGTCCTAAGTTCCTGGAAAGGGAACGAGTGTGAAGTGGAATGCATGCGGCTGCAGAAAAATAAGTGTCTCCCTGGGCACATGCAGTTATAGCTGGGAAAGCCAACCTCTTAGGGGGTTGTCTTTCCATTCTCCATCCATTCTCTAACTGTGAAACAGGGGCATCCATCATGGATCTCTGGAACTAGTAACCCATGAGTCAAATCGTGTTGGGGTTTTGCTTTCCGTTCTGTGTGACTCCCATCCTTACGTCTGGACGAGTTTTGAGATCCTTCACCTTTGCATCTGCACTCTCGTGAGGTTAGTCACCCTGAAACTAGTGAAAACTGAGGGACTGATCCATGTCTCCTGTGAAGTTCGAGCACCCTGTAATTGTCTGAGTTGTGTGGTGTCATAAATGTTGGATGTTGCGGCCACGCAGTTACTTGACTAAGTGTGGCTTGCTGTCGTCGGCTCTTTCTTACTGAGACTTGATATGTCTTAGTGTTTGTCTGTTACCATTTTGGGTGTCCATACACGTTTTCCTTGTTGTTGTTGCTATCAACCCTACCTGGCTGTAGCTGAGTCGAATATTGGTTGAAGAGTCAGGTTGTCAGGCCAGTGAGAAACTCTCCCAGGTGAGAGAGTTTGATGGGAAGTGAGTTCTCCTAGAAGGGAGTCCCGTAGAAGCTACAATACTCTGAGACTTCTGGTCTAACCTATTTCTGAAGCCCAAAGTAAGGGAGGTGTACTAGCCAATGGAATTATATTAGTGAAGGTGTATCCTCCTGGGGTAGAGCAGGCATGTGGGTAATGAGGGTCTATGGGTTGTAGGCATAAGTGGCTCCTGGGATAAAAGATCCTTCCTGTTTTCTGTGCAAATTTCTTGTCGTCCTTTCCAAGCCTAGAATTCCCTTGCTTGATGGAGTTTAGTCTTAGCTCAGGGGTGACCCACTGCTAAGTGTGATGAGAAGTGTGGTTTAAGGATGGGAGGTTCATGGAAGGTCTAGATGTAGTTGGTGTACTTACTCCAGCTAAAAGATAAGTATCATTTTTGTGCTTAATTATGTATTTTATTTTTGTGATACTTGAATGTTATCATGTATTTCGTTGTGTATATGAATTACTGTTAGTTCCATTGATTCTGAGCTAGTAGCAATAATTCTGTGTTTATTGTGATTAAGTGTTTTAAATTCATTAAAATGCATATATATTATATAATTGTATATTTTGCATGGTATAATTACCCGGTCTTTGGAGGGTAATGTATGTTACAATATGGTGTCAGAGCACAGTTACAACATTGAGCCTCTATGGGCCATGTTAGTGGAAGTTGAAGCAAGAGTTTTGGAAGGAGTTGTTGTTGAGATGGATAAAACTCAAGTTCTGACCCAAGGTTTCAACACTGAGCCTGGATGGGTTGGATAAGTGGTCATTGGACTCAAGGTTTCAAGAGGAAATTGTGTTAAGAGGAACCAATTTTGGATCTCAGAAACATCCGTGAGTGCCAAGAGGATTACCTTGGTCATGTTAATAATCTCAGGAGGAGTAACAGTATCGTAAAACCAATACAGAAATGGTGTTGGACCGTAGATTAATGTGAACCATAGGATCTGTTCAGAAGAAAAGGAAAACCCTTACGACTGTCAGATCTGGAGAGGGTGTAGAAGGGTTAACCTGGAAGCCCTTCGGACTTCACGACGTCGGTGAAGTCGATGCAAAATAAGAGAAATCCTGAAGCCCGAAGATCCGAAGCCCTGAAGTGGATCTACACCGTAGATCTAGGGAAAAGAGCTCGAGCGTTGGATCAAGCCAATGTTAAAAGGTCAAACATAGTGATGAAGAGCGAAAGCTTCCGAAGCTCCAAAGTCCAGAGTTAATCCAAATACTACGTCAAGAGGAACGTGTGTTAGCAGATTAGTTTGTTTGGGATTTCGACATTCAGGAGAATTAGTGTGTGTTGAGGAGAAAACTCTCGAAGCCCGAAGTTCCAAAGTCCCGACGAGCCGAGGTAGTGATTCATGATGATGCCACTCTGATGGATGTGGACACATGGGATGTGTGCCACATGTCAGTGGGTTTCAAACCCATGGATGGTTGAAATTCCATATGGAAAGTGACGTATGACACCCATATGATTGGGCCATGAATCAGTCGCTAGTATTCCACCATGTGGCACTCCATATGAGCATGGCTAGTGGGACCCGAGGTTACATAACGAAGTTAATTTCGGAGGACCCACACTAGTGTTGATCATGATACATCAAGATTGATAGCCAAGTGGAATTGTGGGGACCCAAGTTGTATGGAAGTTAATTATCCAAGGCAGTCTCACAATCTAAACCATGGTTTCATCGAGGGGTTACGTGTCAGCTTCAGAAGAATTGTGGGATGAAATGCAGGTTTCTCCAAACCATCGTTGCATGCCCTCGCAATTGGAAAATGTTAAGTGATGTGACGTAATGACGTCACCAAAGGTGATTGGGAATGTTTGGAGATTAGCAGTTTAGAGGTGTGGATGCGATATCCTCTTAAGACCCGAAGTTCCATAACTCAGATGCTTGAGTTTCCATAGTAAGTGTCAGTCGTCGGATGCTGAGTAGATGTGGATGGTTGATCCGCCCTACTTCGTGATTTCGGTAATTTGGAATTCTGAGAGATTGTTGTGTGGTGCTTTGAAATATTCTAAAGTTGAAGGCCTGAGTAAGCACCTAGTGATATAGTGCTTGGTCATGGCTCGTGATCACATGGATTGGTGACTGAGAGAAAGGGGCTAGTGCCTGAAAATTGTTACAGAGAAGAGAAGAGATTGGAAAGAAAATGAAATCTGAATGCTTTCTTAAATCAAATTGGTCTATGAATGTTGTGGGATTTGTTAAGGAATGATGGCCTGGAAAATTTCGGTTGACTGGACGTTGTGTTTGCAGAGTTCAATGAGTGTCAGAAGAAAATCAAATTTTCACAGAGCACTTAGGAGACACTCACAGAGTTGTTGAACACTCTGAAGGAAGACTCGTGCAAGCAGTGCACCGGGCCAACACTTGGGATACTGAGCAAGTTAGAAGAAGCTCATAGGAGATAGTGCAAAGGGTGCACAAGAGTCTGACTTATCCCAAGTCCAGAAGATCAGGAAGGATAGCGTTTTCATAAACACAGATGAGACCCAAAGTCAAGGACTCGCAGAAGGATAAAAGGTTGAAGCCTTGACACTTAGAAACTTTCCCATTTCAGGAGAAAGAGAAATCTCAGGAGGAGGAGCGACAACTTCCATTAGATCATTTGTAGAGGAAGAGATCTGGCTGTCGAATTTCACGTCGAGATAGAAGGAACAGACGCAGGAGGAGATCAGATCTATCCTTCATATCTAAGTGTGAGGACCAACAACCGTTGGATCCCAAGGAAAGTTCATGAGACTTAACTCTTTTAAGGTGCACAGGAGAGTGAACTCAGAAATTCCCGAGGTTTTGAAGTCATCAGAACCATCCATCGTCAGGATTGACAGGTGGTAGTGGATCCAAAAGGATTTGCTAACTAACCTCCCAATAAGGGTTTCATTCTGCATCCCTACGATCTCATTTAGCTGAATTTTCTCTCCAAGAATCAATTTGGTAACCCCGAGTTTCCATTTTAGAAATCACTTCACCTTCCTTCATTCAACTATGTTAGCAACAACAAAAATTGAGGCAGAGGAGACTGTAGTTCTCAGGAGGTCCCCATAGAGAATGCTCTTAGAGAGAAGGTTCCAGATAGATCCATCTAGCTGGAGAATTGGCTGGTGCAATAAATATTCTAAGGGATCGTGTTGGTACAGGCGATTGACGATGACATCAAAATTATGGAATTAGTAGGGTGGTACCAATATATCATGTTCATAAGTGTGGAAGGAGACTAGAATCATGTCCTCGTATAGAGAAACAAGGGATATTGAGTGTTCCACCCCACATGAGCTTGTAGGAGGGGTCTTGTCTCAAGAGAGCATAGGGGAATCACACAAAGATGAGATTAGATCTATGCAGTGGGTAGGGTGTGAAATATTTTGGGAGTGAGAAGTGACATCATCCATGGGAGTGTGAGGACCTATCAAGGATGCCGAGGGAGGTTATGTTATGTAGGATGACCATATATTATCCTCGAGTAGGGGATTTTCCAAGTAATCCATAAGTTCATCCTCTCCATATGCCATGATATCATGATGTGGAGTTAAGTACCTCCATTAGGGTGACATCCCATGATGTCATGCGCATCCTGCGGTAACCCTAAGCCTCCGAAAAAAAAAAACCATTCATCCTTCGATAAACCTAAGCCTCAAGAAAACCTTATAGGGCCCATATATATTCAAACACGTTATTTATTTCTTAAGGTCCAAAGAGAACATAGAAGTCCCTAGATTTGATAAGAAATCCCAAGAATTATAATAGGAGAAATATCATTTTTCCACCTTGTAATGTTTCCCCTAGATCTCCCTATAGAATCAATATAACTAAAATCCCACCCCCCTA
>ML836741.1:0-22259 GCA_009831015.1 Picea engelmannii | reverse complement strand
TCCCTTTCCCATAAAGCTATTCTCACTTTATTGTGTAATTCCTTGATCATACACATAAGTTGACTGTTGAATATATTTTTCTATCTTCACTTTGGTTGGTTTGTGTTGTCTTGGTCTTGACCTCATGAGAGAACTGGAGCGAACCGGGAGCAACATAGACCCTAGGAAGCGATATAAAGGTATGTTACTTGTTCCTTCTTACTAGTTAATTCAATGGTCAAAATTTAGGGAAAGAGTCATGTCCTGTCCTGTTTTTTTCTAGATCCAGGTGGATCTAGGGAGATTTGTTAGTGTCTTCACCTACCGAATAGTCCAATAAAAAAATTGGCGACTCCACTGGGGAACATCCCATTTTCTTTGTGGTTTTTGGTGTTTTTCCGTGGCCATTTGCTCTTGTTTTACATTTCTCCTTTCCTATCAATCTCTGAGTCTTCAGGATATCCTGATAGACCCTCTGGGTCCAGAGGCCTTTTCCAATTTTGTTTCATTTTCCAAACATTTGACTAGTTTCAGAGGTTCTCGCACTGCACTTCACTGTAGCCTGCGAGAATCTATAGAGTTCACATTCTGCATTTAGGTTCCGTGTGAGGTTCTCGCACTCTGCTCAAGGGTCACCTGCGAGAATCACTGATTCTCACACTGTGTAGTATTGCCAGCCCATGAACTCATTTTTTCAAAATTTTGGATTTGAGTTTTGGCATCTTCAACTGCCCAGATCAGTCTAGGTGCCTCATAAGAGTTTCTTGGACCATTGATTGATGTTCTTATTGTCTTCGTTTTCGTGCATGAACATTCTTAGGATTTCAAGGCTCTTCTTGTCACCTTTGTCTTGAATTTCTTTTCTTGACTTTTCTTGGCATAACCATACTCTCTGATTTCAAAATCTGACTGTGCTTGATTGGTTAAGGACCGACGATCGGTTGAAAGTTGAGTTTCTTGGTCTTTATCATTTGCTTATTGTTTGAAATATCACTTTTCTTATGCAATTGAAAAGGCTAAATTGGTTTGCTTGTTATTTTTGTTTTCATTGAAAGAGTGGATTGGGTTTTTATCATTGCTTGTTCATTGGTTTTTGATTTTCTGTACTCTCACTACCATGGTGTGGGTCCTTTTTGAAAAGTGAACAAAAATTTTTCTTTCAAAAAATCTTTTTCGTCTTCGAAAACATTGAAAATCAATTGTTGCAATTATTGAAAAAGAAGCAATAGAGAATTGTTATTGATGCGTGATTTGTTGCATTTGCATTTTAAAGGAAATTTTGCATTGTAGTTCAAGGTTGATTTGGAAAAATTTCTCTTTCCCTCCCATACATAGGATTCATTGAACGAAAAGTGATATGTTTCATTCTCATCCATGCATCGTTGGGTCAGAGTCTTATACAACATCAGTTTCATCTCCGTTTCCTTTGAGTAAACAACAACTCTTAATAACACTGCACAATCATAAAATTTAACTAGTAACTCTTTTCTAGGGCTTTATTACACCAACATTTAGCTAGGCTAGCGCTTTGGAGTAGGAAGAGAGATACACTCTCCAAAAGCACAAAACACACAATAGCATCTTGTGTTAGGGAGTGCTAAATTCCATTTGCAACATCCTGTCCTGGGAAGCCCTTATCACACAAGGGTCAAACACGAGGTCGCATTGATATTGGCAGAGTTACTCACCCTGCTTTGTTGATATCAGTGTAGAGATTGCACGTATTACGGAGATCACTCGGAGGTATACCCACAATGATGAGTGGAAGCCTTTTGAATTTATTTCGGGCTAGATACCCTGCCCTTGCGTGTGGATCGGACTGTCGACTGTCCCCCCATGATTTATTGTTGTTGGTGGTGACCTTAGTGGCCTATGTTTCTAGGTTCTTACATGAGGTGATTGTGAAGGGGAAAGTCTTCACGGTACCTGGAATTGACGTTGACCAAACTCACTCGGGCTCCTTGNTCCACCCTAGCCCAACCCCTTCTCGTCTTGTTGTTGCGACGTTGGATTTCATTACCAACTAGTGGCTTCAGAATTAGAAGGTCTTGTTTGCTTGGTGATTTCTTCCTAGATTTTGTTTACTAGCGCATGTTGTTTGTTTCTCGAAGTTGACCATAAGATTTTCTTCGTGAAGTTGGTCACTCATTTACAATAGCTCCTCTGCGTCGTTCACGTAGAATGCAGGGTTTATCTCCAGAGCATCTGGAAGGTTCTCAACCCTTGCCTACAAGTACACCTGAGGGCTCTCCTCGGCAAAGTGAAGTCCCAGTCGTCACCACACCACAAGTGGAATGAACTGACTCTCTAGAACATTTTTTAATTACAAATACTCGAGAGGACTTTCGACTTCACCCCGATTCTGAGAGACGTTTTATGCGAGCAAACTCTTCTGGAGACTTAATTGTTGTGTATTCTGGATCTCCGACTGGACCTGGGGACCAAGATCCTTTTTCGTCTATGGGCTTTTTCGACGGGACCTTTTTGGTCCAGGTTCACCTGTGATTTCTGAAATCAACCCACCTGTGATTTCTGAAATCTCTAGTACAGAGACAGTACCAATGACTACTGCTTACCACTTTACCGTCCCTACCGAAATGGCCCATCTCACAGCTACTACGAGTGTTCCAACCGGGTTTACTAGGGTTAGTCTTGCTCCCATCAACACACCGTGAACGCCCCACATCACTCCGACACTACCACCTGGATACTGTGCGTTGAATGATTCCATTCCTACTCCTGCGCAAACTCCATCCGACTCTCCTGGTGGTCCTTCTTCTACTGGGCACTTTCTTCTCGGTTTTGTTCCCACACTCCCTCAATTTCCTTTTGGAGGACCTTCTTCATCTTCTACTGGCAATCCTAATCCTAGTGGCACTATTCCATCATTCACTTCAAATTACCAGTTTCCGGTTGGTGGACAATTTCACCAAGGTGGTATGACACACCCCCCTCTCAGTGGGCAAATACCACTTGGAACTTTGCCCCCAATTGGAACACCACCTTCAATGGGAGGACTGACCCCACCTTATGGGAAAAACATACCTCCGTCCTTGGCCCAGTATTGGAATCAGTTGATACAAAATCCTCCTCAAACGACTGGGGAGTAGCAGTTTCCCGCTGCGTCCGTAACATCTGCCAGTATGGGCCATCCATATCTAGGTTCGTTCAATCCCATTTGGGGGGTGAATGCTCAAACTTAAGCCCCTGTTCCAGGGTGTACTCCTATGATCTACTATCCTCTCCAACCACCACCAAATATGCCTGGGTCTTCACATTATATGCAGACTGCTTATGGTCCTACTGGTTTGCCGACAGGGCTTCCACCCCAAAGCCACCAGTACCCGCAGGTGAATCGACAGTTACCCTTTCTCGCCACTTTGGATCTTCCGGATTTGTCAAGGATTTTAAATGATCCTATCCGTCACTCTCCCCAATGGCCTTTTATACCAGCCAAGCTTCCATCAGACATTCCTAAATTCGACGAAAAAGAGGGAGAGGACCCAAACAATCACGTTATGACTTTTCACCTATGGTGTTCATCCAACTCGTTGATGGATGACTCTATTCATTTACATCTTTTTCAACGAACCCTTACCGGTTCTGCTGCAAAGTGGTATATCGAATTACCACGAGGTTTCTTCTCTAACTTCAACACCTTAGCTATGGCTTTCCTTACGCATTACCAGTTACCGATCCGTTATGACACGGGAACCGAGATTTTGACTTCCTTCAAACATAACAAAGGCACTCATATATCTGATCACATTCATGAGTGGCGAAGGAGACGACGTCTCATTAAACTTGAGCTCCCTGATCAGTTGCTGGCAGAGTGGTTCACACAATCATTTTTGAACGACATCGGTAAGGACATTGCCATGGGTGGCGTAGTCACAGAAGAGCAGGCTATAAGTTGTGCTCAATATCTTGACCTCGTTTACTCACAAACGAGAACCATTTACGATTTATTACCTGACTTACCTCGTCCTTCTACTTCCAACACTTCAACTACTCCAGCTGCCTCGCATGCAGTTGACGGTGTGGTTGGTGCTGCCTAAGCCCAACCACATTCTGCTTCAAGCACAAACCCTAAATCTGCTTCTTCTAATTTTCAAAATGCTCTGTTTTCTGCCCCTCCCACCGGCAAGACTTCTGAGGTAAATGCGGTCCAATCTACCCCATCCGGTAAACACAAATCTAAAAAGGGGAGAGGTAAGAATAAGGAGGGAAAAAATAATTCTCAAGCAGAGCAAACCAAAACTACCCCTGTTGATGACCGGGATAAGCGCAAACCACGATACCCTTGTCTTATCTGTGGTGATGATCACTACATGAAGGATTGTCCACGACGTGTCGAGGTCACCAAGTTCCTTCAAGGAGATCCAAAACCACCTGCACCGGCTGTCTTGTCCCAACCCTTCCCATCTCAACAACAGGCTCAGTTGGTCATCCATGACCAACCCTCATCTTCTACTACATCATATGTTTTGATGTGTACTGACAATTCTAAGCAGAGCGATGTTGCACTCACTACTCGAGCCAAAGATTATTCTCCCTCTAAAGAGAAGGTTGATGATCTACCGCCTTCCTCAACACAAACCTCTCCTGCAACTCCACCTACCAACGGTCCTCTTCATCTCAAACGACCGAGCCTTGACACAGTTCTGCGACCCCCCTCAAAGGGCGTCATTCGGAAATCAGCTTTCAATCCTCATGCTCGTGCTACCCAGAACTACAACATTGTTGAAGATCTGGCTCAAGCACCTTCTGCGATTTCAGCCCTCGAAATCCTTCAGGCTTGTCCCGCACAACGGAAGGCACTGTTGAAATCTATTGGTGGAATCGATCTGACAGATACGAATTTGATAGTCTTTGACTTGGAAGATCATGTTCCAAGGTTACCCCCTCAACTCGCATTCCAGATCCAAGTGGTTGTCTCTGACAAAAACATTTGCCGAACCATTATCGATGAGGGTGCCTCGACATGTGTTATGTATCTTGCTTGCTGGAAATCCATTGGCTCTCCTTCTTTGAATGAATCCCAGAGCACTCTTAAAGCCTTCAATGACACAGGTTTTAAGCCCTACGGTGTCCTTCCTTTGTTTACCTTCACATTAGAAGGTAAAATAGTCCAAGTCGAAGTGGAATTATTTGATGCTCCCCTTGATTATAATCTTCTGCTTGGACGAAGCTGGATTGATTCCATGCGTGCAGTTGTGTCAACCCTTTTCCGTGTAGTACATTTCGCTCATCAAGGAAAGGTTGTTACCGTCGACCAACTAGCCTTCTTCAATTCTGACACCCGTACTAGCAACGTACCATTTATCGCTAAAACCCCACTGGGTTATGAGAACGTTGGTGTAGGCCTTCTCAAGGACTCTTCGTTAATGGGTACTTTCCCCATTCCACTGCCCGATGTTCCACGCTCGTCTGTTGCTTCTATCAACATGATCTCCACTTCACCTCACAAACTTCCTGCGTCTGACGACCCCTGGATAGTACCTGACCCTGGAGATCATTTTCGTTTCAGCGACACAATGCCGTTAAGTCTGGTTGAATCCACCTATCAGGCCATTCAATCGGCAACACCTTCTACCCCCTCTCTTGATGAGTTGTCTCCTGATCCTTTCCGTGTCGTTTTTCCAACAGACGCGATGATCATGTCTGTCATGGAGGACACCCCTTGGGACGATGGACATCATCGTTCCATCCTCTTTCTGGAGCAGCATACCATTGAGAATTACCAACGGATCTCGACTCCGTCAACCGTTGTCATCATCTCGACCGTTCCCGAGTCTACACACAATGAGTTTTCTGAAGGGAACTTAAGCAATATCTCTCCCACTATTCCCCTTGACATATCCATCAAACCTGGGACTATCGAAAATGTCCACATCGGAGCTTCATGTTCTTTTGACGAAATTGTCACCTACACCTCCTTGTTCAAAGAGTTTCATGACATCTTCGCCTGGAGCTACAAAGAAATGTCGGGTATCGACCCTGAGATTGTGATACATGAGATCAAGACATACCCCAACACTAAACCCGTCCGACAACGCCTTCGTCTAGTTCACCCACGTAAAGCGGTTGCTATAAAGCTCGAAGTTGAGAAACTTCTTAAAGATGGATTTATTTATCCGGTGGCTCTCACAGACTAGGTTTCCAATCTTGTCCCAATTGACAAGAAACAAGGCACTATTCGTGTATGCGTTGATTATAGGGATATCAACAAAGCTTGTCCCAAAGACAACTTTCCTACCCCCTTTGTTGATCAGATTGTCGACGATTGCGCCGGAAGTGAAATATTCTCTCTCATGGATGGTTTCTCTGGGTATAATCAAATCAACATTGTTCCCGAGGATCAACATAAGACTGCTTTTATTTGTCCTTGGGGTACTTTTGCCTATCGGAAACTTCCTTTCGGTCTCAAGAACGCTGGCGCAAATTTTCAACGTGCTATGTCTTATGCTTTCCATGATATCAAGCACATAGTTCAACCATATTTGGATGATTTACCCGCTCATTCAATGCGTCGAGTCGATCACCCAACCCACCTCCGAGCCATTTTCGTTCGCTGTCGATTCTATTGTATACATTTGAATCCTCATAAGTGCGTTTTCTGTGTGGAATCCGACTGTCTTCTAGGTTTTATCGTTTCGCGTCAAGGGATCTGGGTGGATCCTTTAAAGGTTGAGGCAATCCTTAATCTCCCTCCTCCTTCTACTCTTCTCTAGTTACAAAGTTTGCAGGGGAAAGCAAACTTTCTTCGTCGTTTTATCCCAAATTATGCCAAGATAACTCGTGGATTTACGCGGCTATTAAAAACGGATTCAGAGTTCGTCTGGGATACCATTTCCAACAATGCTTTTGAAGCTTTGAAGTTGTCCCTAACGCGAGCTCCGCCTCTCTTTTCCCCCGATTACAGTGGCGATTATTTCCTTTATCTTGTTGCCTCGGAGTACACTATTGGTATGGTCCTCGTCCAAGAGGATGATGCTAACGATGAACATGTTATCCAATACTTGAGTCGAAGTCTCACGCAGACTGAAATCAAGTATTTACATGTCGAGAAACTGGCCTTGGATGTCGTCCAAGCCGTCCAATGCTTCCGACACTATATCCTCTTATGCAAGACTACGATGATTTCTCATTGCAACCCTATGCAACACATTCTGACACGTCAATTGCTAGGGGGAAAATACTCCAAATGGATTGTGATACTCTAGGAGTTTGACTTGGAATTTGAACGTGCCAAGTCTAAGAAGTCCTTAGTATTTGCTGAGTTGATATGCGACTTTCCCCATTCTACAATGGAAAATGTAGCAGCTGATTCATTACTCGATGAATCTCTTTTCCTTATTAGCACTGATGATCTTTGGTATGGTGATATCATTATATATCTCCAAACCCAAAATTTCCGGCCAACTTTGTCTAGTACTGAACGACGTCGCATATGATACCAAGATCGTCAATACATTATCCTTGGGGATACTCTTTATTGTCGGGGGATTGAATTTGTTTTTCGACGTTGTCTAACGTTCGATGAAGCCAAGAAATCTCTGAATGACTACCATTCTGGAGCATGTGGTGGTCATATGTCTGGGTATGCTACTGCCCAGAAGATCTTACGAGCAGGGTATTTTTGGCCTTCCTTGTTTAACGACTGCATCATCTCCGTTCAAAAATGCCTTGCTTGCCAGACCTATAATAATAAGATTCGGTCACATCCTGCTCCTCTTCACCTTGTGGTCTCATTTGGTCCCTTTGCGAAATGGGACATCGATTTCATGACATGTCACCCTCACTCGGCCGAGGGGCATGGTTACATTATTGTATCCGTCGATTACTTTACGAAATGGGCCGAGGCGATGCCGACATTTGACAACACTGGAAAGACCGCAACATTGTTCATTTTTAATCACGTCATAGCTCGTTTTGGTGTTCCCCAAGCTATTGTCACTGATCACGGTATCCACTTTAGGAATTTTATGATGTTCGAACTTACTGAAAAGTTGGGTCTTCACCATGATAACTCAACGCCCTATTACCCACAAGCCAATGGCCAAGTCGAAGCGATTAACAAATTTCTCATAACTATGCTCCGACGAATGATAGGGATTCATAAAACAAGTTGGAACACAATGTTGTTTTCGGCATTGTGGGCATACCGGACATCCATCAAGTCCGCTACTGGGTTTACACCTTTCCGTTTAGTCTATGGTGTGGAAGCCATTCTCCCGATTAAATGCGAGATACCCTCTTTAAAAATCGTTGTTGAACTCCTACCCAACACTTCTACTGAGGAAGAACGTCTATTGTATCTTATGCGATTAGACGGAACTCGATGCGATGCCACCCTAGTCATAGAAGCTCAGAAAAAGCGTGTCAAGGACCAATATGACAAACAAGTCAAGCCTCGCGTTTTCTCTGAAGGTGATCTTGTTCTTCTCTATGAACAAGATTGAGATATGTTAGGAGTTGGGAAATTCGAAGCCATGTGGCGAGGTCCTTATATCATTCGACGAGTTTTGGAAAAAGGAGCTTATGAGTTAGTCGATTACGATGGTATCCCTTTGAGTGAACCCAAGAATGGGTTGTACTTGAAGAAGTACTATGCATAAAATCATCTGTGCACGAGTAATTGTATTTTTATTGTATCATACTTCTTGTGTGTTACTATAGCTTGCTTTTGTCGTTATCTGGTCTCTGCCCTTATGTGACGTTATGTTTGATTTCCAGATGTCGGAGTCTTCGCTACCCTATATTGGCTTCGTTGATGGCGCTAGCCGTAGTACTCAGAACCTTGCTTCCGCTGCGTGGGCAATTTACGCCCCTACAAATGAACTTGTCTCCTTACGAGGTGTGTGTCTCGGCCGTGCGAGGTGTGTGTATAGCGTCGTTATTGAATTATTGGTTGATGCTATCTCGCTCGGAATCCGTCATTTGGTTGTGCGACTCGATTCGCAGCTTGTAGTACTACAGTTAAGTAATGTCTATACTATTCGAAGTCCTACTTTGTTACGGGTGTATTTGCGAATTCGCCTCTTGGAACGTTATTTTGATTACATTGAATATCAACATATTCCTAGATGTCTAAATACATTAACAGATGCATTAGCTAATTATGTATTAGACATACATTTGAATAATTTATAAATCAATCACATCAATTCACACAACATATGATAAACCGGTAGAAGCCGTCTGTATATATAACGATGAAAAGAGTTTTTACAAAAAGTTTTGTCCGAAGACCAAAAAGTCAAAATCTGAAGCTCATAGCTTCTACAAAGTGACGTCATGGATGATGTTCATGGTAACACACGACTTCCTGGGCAACTCTACGGAGCAGTCGACTCATGGATCCTGACACTCCTACAGTATGACGCTGATCGCGTCGTGGAACCTCTTCAAGAGGCATGTCTAGAATATCTGTGGTCAGGCCCTTTAGATTTTGTTCCACTACTTGATAATCCTCGGCATATTGTGGCGCTGCTGCTACCTCTCCTCGCCGCTGAATGGGAGAAGTACCAGGAGGTCGATAAGGTCCAACATCTGTGTCATCAAAACGAATTTTGTATTAGTCTTTGGACGAATATATAAAAAAAAAACATTTGAATATGATTAAAATTCACAAAAACATTTAAAAAGGAAAAAATGTGTGTACTTCTTACCAAGTTTCCCCCACTGAGCATCCTCTGGAAATACTAAGTCTGGATCTCCTCAGAAATCCAACCCGGCATAAACATAATCGTCAGCCATCAACAACTGTGGTTGAAGCCAGTCAAAGAAGGTATCATCATACTTGATGATTGGTCCAGCTATGTGTCGAGCCATAAGCTGACACCATCTCAACATCCTTGGATCCCTGGGAGCTGGCAAATTCCACTCAACCTGCAGCCTCAGTAATGGAACCCTTTCAAGGAAGAAGGACACTAGCAAATATTCGTACCCAAATGGCTTCAGGTTGCCTCATCTGCATTTGGTCAACTGCCTTTTTACGCTACGAAGCATTGCATTTGCCCAATTGAACACCCGAGGTTGAGTACACTCTATAGCATACTGGAAGTAACTTTGTAGCACCATGTGAGGAGCAGAACTCCTAACCATCAGAGCTATGGTGAATAGGATAGTACGGAGGGTCAAATCTCGTACCCCCCAAATAGCTACTTTTCCTTTCTTTCGCTTTGCCTCGGGAACACAGTGTAAACGACAGTACTCACTCATGGGCATCCCACCACCTCTACTACCAATCAGGCTCACATAGTACCCCTGCCATGACAATCCAGTAAAAAAGTAAATGTCCTCAATATCTAAGGACAGTGTGTGGACCCCCACATGAAATACCTGTTGATCGGGATCCCACATATGCACTAGGTACTCTAATAACCTAACTTGGGCCCTCATGCCCGGGATACGAAAGTACTTCAGGAGGCCACAGTTTCTCAAAGCAGCAATAGTAGGTGGATGATTTCCGGAAATTGCATTGTCTTCTTCGTGCTCCCTTTCGCGCCATTCAAGAACCATTTTGATGGCAAATTATCTGCATAAGAAGCACAAAAAGAAGATTAGCAACTTTTTTCATGAATTGATTCTCTTTCATTGAGTAAAACTTAAGAAAATTTTTGTGCTTTGTGGTTCTCGCAGGTGCCCTTTGGTCATAGTGCGAGAACCTCGTAGGCTTCTGTGGGCTCACCTGTGAGAATTACCCATTCTCGCAGGTCCCGTGTAGCCCACCTGCGAGAATGGTTGAGCGCAAGTAGGGCTCATAAAATCAACTTAAAAATGAATTTTTAACCAATGAAAATGCAAAATTAAACCATGAAAGAGTAGAGGACAAAGAGCCTACCTCACTGTTGCTGACGTCTAGACGAATGGATGCTCGTAACTCCCGCAATCTGATGCCGAACTTTGAGGGTAAAAGAAGGGTTTTTGAGCTCAAATAGTGGAATAGTGAAAATGATATGGTAAAAAGAGTTTTTACTCCCTTTTATTTACTTTTACCATGTTATTTGGTTTTTTATGATTATTTGTCTATTAAACCCTAATCCCTAATGTCTTTTTAAGTGTAACTTTTGCAGGCGTAATGACTTCGATGCCCATATACAGGGAAGCGGACATAATTTTTCTTTTTCCATCGCATGTTTTGATTTTTTTTTTATGGTTTTTGTATAAAACATCGAGCGTGGTCTTTGTCCGTTCTTGTGCTCGAAAATACATAAGAACGCGATCGAGCATACTTTTATCACTTTTTCGGGCTCAATAAGGTTATACGAAAAAGGAACCCCCCTGGAGTCCTCTTTAATCTCTTTTCAGACTCTCTAAACATGAAAAGATAGTCGAGCGACCTTTCTATTTTCACGCTCGATAAAGTATTTGAAGAAAGCGTTTGGTGAGCGATAATTTATCTCTTTTTCGGTCTCATCAGACTATTTTACGAAAAAGGAACTGAGAGAGTTCTCTTTTAAGTGTTTTCCCAGACTCTATAATCATGAAAAACCTTCAAATTTTCTATCTCTGGACTCGTTAAACAAACATTGACAGACCCGTAATGGGACCGAACCACTCCTTCTTAGGGTTCGTTAAACATACTCCGAAGGATAAGATTATATCAACAAGCATATGTTATCCTCCTCAAGCTTGCGTAAAAATAAAGAGGTACTCGCCAGAAATGGTGGGGGAAAATTTGGGAAAGGGATATGTTTTCATCTTTGTATTGATTGGCAGTAAGTGTCTCTCTTGAACATGACACCTTTTATTCATCATTTGAAGTCGGTTTGGGAAATCCATTTGCCTTTCATTCGATTTGCTACAAGGTCATTCCCTGTGTCGTCTTTGAGTCAATGCTGCCAAATCATTGGTCGTGTCATTCATATGTTTAAGAGAAGTCCATCTGAAACCTCTATTGAGTCAGCCATATGCAGTTGTCCATTCTCTCCATGTCGGCCTTCCCTGTGTCCAGTTCAATTTGCATAATACTCTGTTTCAACTTCAAAATCTGTTACTCATTTCGTGTCATTGATGGGGGATACATCAAGGCCCTCCTGTGACAATTTTTGTTCCGTCGACTTCAGCTCATTATCTGGAATCAAGAATTAGAAATTATTTGGTACCTTGGAGCTTGCATGCCTCAATGGTAGGTTTCCTCACTTTCGACAGTGGGTTTACATCATTGACCCCTGATCGAAAGATTCCATCGAATGTTTGACTTCAACTCATTCATTCACACTCAATGGATTGTACTAGGGTACCTTGGGAGTCATTGAAATCAATGGTGATTTCCCTCGCACTTGTTAACGGTTTCATCAATGACTGGTAATCAAGTGGTTTCTGCCATGTTCAACTTCAACACATGTAATCACATGGTTAGATTCGTACTTTGGGCGCTGAGATTGAAGACCCTGGATATCATCTCTTTTTTCCAGGTTGTGATGGAGTATGTATAATCTGCGACACATAGATCCACTGTGTATGTCTCATGGCTATGTCGTCTCAATTTGAAATTTCTCGCATAGATCCACGGTGTATTCCTGGTGGCTATGCTATATTTTGATGGCGTGGATCCACAGTGTATGATTGGTGGCCATGACTTATGTCTACAATGTCATCCGTCTATGATCTGAGTATGGGAATGCCTACCTTAGAATTGGTATATATGATATTCTGCAAATGCTTGGTTGTATGCAAGTTTCCGATTAGGTGTGCTCCTGGTTTCCGACACAGACATGCAGCTTACAAAGTCTTTCGGCTGTCACTGATTCCAACCTCATACTTTGGGGGGCATTCTATTACCCATGATTTTGGTCATCATGANCCTGAGAAAAGTTACTTTCATCTCTTCCCAGAAAACTCATTTTTGAAGAAGGTTCGCAGGCTGCTAATATATTTGGGTGCGAGAATGCCTGATTCTCACAGGCTGCCTTAAGCCAGGGTGCGAACTTCTCGCACTGTGTTGAATAGCCAGGGTGCGAACTCTTCCTAAAGTATGGAAACATATGAATTCTCGATGTTTCTAGAAGGGAATCTTCTAGAAGGATGGGTTGGCATTCAAATGGTTATCCTTGTATTGGATTCCCTGATATTGTGGGATCATTCTTATCCAAGTAACTATCTCATTCTCTCCTATATATTGAGGGAATTCTCATGGAAAATGTTAAGCAAGATTCATTGGAGAATTGGTGAAAGAATTGTGTAAAGGACTTAGTCTGAACAACATCTTGAAGACTCTAGAAAGTCTATCAAGAGGATTTGATCTTCTTCATACAAGGATTGAGCAAGTGTGTGTGTGTTGGAGCCAAGAGCCATCGAAAGGAAGCTTGCAACATCAAGGCTATCAGGTTGTAATCTTTACTTTCAATTAATATGATACAGTGGCATGTCCCTTTCCCATAAATTTATTCTCACTTTATTGTGTAATTCCTTGATCATACACATAAGTTGACTGTTGAATATATTTTGCTATCTTCACTTTGGTTGGTTTGTGTTGTCTTGGTCTTGACCTCACGAGAGAACTGGAGTGAAGCGGGAGAAACAAAGACCCTAGGAAGCGATATAAAGGTATGTTACTTGTTCCTTCTTACTAGTTAATTCAATGGTCAAAACTTAGGGAAAGAGTCATGTCCTGTCCTATTTTGTTCTAGATCCAGGTGGATCTAGGGAGATCTGTTAGTGTCCACACCTACCGATTAGTCCGATAACAATTATTTACTTCTATTAACCTTTTTGTGGACAATTTCTTTGAGGAATTGGCTAGTCCTCTATAGTTTAGAGCTAGGAAAATCATTTTGAAACATCCATGGAGGCATTTTCTCTAGGAGCCCCAAATAGTGACAATTGTCTCCCACTTTCTACTTCAGAATTTGCTTTCTTTTAAGCTAGAGATATAAAGGAATTTCTAGTTATTTTGGAGTCCTTTTCTTTCAAAACTCGTAAACCCCTTTCTACCCCACCTACAAAAATAGATGAACCTCTAGTACTTGGCCTAAGGTTGTATTTTAAAACCTCATATGTTTGGGAATCACTATGGATATCCAATTCAACTTGCTTATCAGATGAATTCATAGGATTTCCTAATGAGAAAGCTTCACTAGCTTGAAACCTCTAACCCTTCTAGGGTTGTTAGAGGAGGAGGATTGGAGATATTTATCCCTGGTAGAATGGGAAGGAAATCACTAACATGCCCTCTTCCTTTTTTGTCTAACCCTACATCCCAAGACCTAAAAAACAAATATTTGGAATTCTTTTCAAATTTAGACGGAGCATATTTTTTTTGCTTACTCGATTCTTCTGAGGTTTCAATTCTTCTCTTTAATTTTTCCATGAATTTGACCTCCTACTTACCTATATCCTCCATTTTTTATTTTTTTTTGGAAAATAATTTTCCTCAGGAGAAATTTTTGGAATGCCCTAACAGGGAACTCTAATATTTAGAGACTGAGCATTACCCATGTCATATTGTGTCTCCTTGCACACCTAAACCTTTCTTTCTATTTGGTAGTGGACATTCATTTTCCAAGTGGCCATAAATGCGACATCTTCCACACTTAAAAGGAATTCATTTTTAATCTAGGGGTTGATAGAATATCATAGGTCCCTTTTGGATTATGATAGAATCTTCCATTCCTTTAGAGAGGTTCTTTCCAACTAAAATTCTTTCCATACCCATGTACCTAGAATCATGTTAAGACTTATCCAATTCATAGAATAAACCCAAAGCATTTCTTATTTCCATAAATACCTCATCCAACGATATTATCAGGGGGATATTTGGAAACATTACCCATACTAGAAAAGTGTTGGACAATTGGTTTTCATTGATGTCAACCCTTCGAGAGTGATATTGGAGATTGATGTCAACCCTTGGAGAGGTCTAGAGATATTGGAAAATTGATTGACACTTGTATGATCGAGATTGATGGTGAGTTAGTTGGGTACATTTGATGTAGTCTACAGGTAGCTCTAGAGGTGTGGTTATGGGACCCGAAGTTGATTAAGGAATATGGACATGAAGGATAGTGAATTTGTAGGTAAGACTACCATAGATGGATAATACACATCGTGTCATTTCCAGTGATATGTGGAATGCCACGTGGTTCATCACGGTTAGGGAGATATGGCGTTGTAAAGTTGGAAGCCCAGAAGAGTGGTAAAGAATCCCCTAGTTGGTTACAAGTCTTGGTAAAAGGGTAAAGTGGTTGTAACAAGAAATCCCTAAAACAAGGAAATATGTTACCTAGAACAAGTATAAATACACCTCAAGAGTCTCTCATTTAAACACCCACACACACTTACATTGAATATCTATATTGTGAGTGTTATGGTCTATCTTTTGCTAAATATATTAGTGAATCTGAGGTTGAAGTGGCGACATTTCTTCTGAGGAAGCGAACGTCTGAAGGGATGAAAGTTTTAGAGTTGCATAAAATTGGTAACTCTAGTTTTTTGAGGTTGTACACAGCCTGCTAGAGGATAGGTCACATACATACGTAGGCTACAAGAGGACATTTCACGTACATAAAAAGGCTACAAGAGGACAAGTCGTGTACCCGAGGAAAAGGTATGAAAAATAATGTACAGATGAGTTGCAGAAAGGTTTGATGGTACAACACAGTATGAGATGGCATGCTTTAGGTTTCATGAGTAAAGGTGTGTCATTATATATTTGTTTGAGGCTTGTATCTTGGATGATATGACACATGCTTAAGGCATGTATTGGAAGCCCTTGATGGTACATGGTTAAGGTGATATTGTTACATGATTGAGACATACGTTTCTTACTTGGTATATGGTTTTTATGGTTCATTGTTAGAGATACATCTTTGTGATATTGGCATATACTTGAGGATTATCTTATGGTACATGGCATGATTGAGAGTGATATGGTACATGGTTGAGACACTTTTTATGGTGCATGGTTGTTACATGGTATGATACATGATTGGTACATCGTATGGTGTTGATGTACATGTTTGATGTGTATGATTGGGACATGGCATGATACATGATATGGTACATGATTGATGTGCACGATTGGCACATGGTATGGTATATGGTATGGTGTTGATGTGCATGTATATGGTTGATGTACATGGTTGGTATACATGGTTGATGGTTGAGGCATATAGTATAGGTTGAAATGTATGGTTGATGCATGGTTTGGTACAGGTTGAGGTGCATGGTTGATGCACAATTTGGTACAAGTGTTGGTGCATAGTTGATGCACTTGTTGTGGTACATGGTTGATTCTTGGTATGGTACATGTTGATGGTTTGGTACATGGTTTGGTACATGGTTAAGACACATACCTTGTGATGGTATGTTGGTGATCTTGGTACATGCTTGGTAGGGGCATGTGTTGGTTATGTTTGACATCTAGTTGAGAGGTGTACTTGGTATGTCATCTATGTGAGAGGATCTGGTTGAGTATCAATGACAATGACAGTTGGACAGGTTGACAGTGACAAGTTGGATACAGTGATAGGTTAACAGGTCACAATTTGATGTGACAATGACAGTGGCGGTGACAATGATAGTGACAATGGCAGTGAGTGTGGTAGTGATAATTGGTCTACACTTTTACTTCAAGGAAGCAGAATAGGTCAAGGAAAGGGGGTTGTAGCTGGAGAATCATGGAGTTGAATATTCCTTCAGGTTGGAGTCTAAGAACTAGGTGGTTGTAGCCACCTTTTGGTTGAAGCTGGAGAATCCATGGGGTTGTATCCTCCTTCTAGTTGGAGCCAGAGAATTCAGGGGTTCATAGCTTCCCTCAAGTTGGATCCTGAGAATATGGGGTTGTAGCCTCCTTCCAGTTGCATCTGGAGAATTTGGAAGTTGGTGCTTCCTATGAATGAATTCTTGATATATATAAGAAAACATTATGTGGTTTTCTCCCATTTGGGTTTCCAAATAAATACTGGTGTACTGTGTTCTTGATGTGATGTTGATGTGATGCTGCTTATGTTTACAGGCTTATGATATATATATATATATATTAGATTCATTTATAGATGATACATTGATGATATAATGCTAAACATTGTTGTTAAAGAGAAATAAAATATATTGTGGTTAAAAGTGGTATAAAGTGATCATACCAATTCACCTCCCCCTCTCAGTATTCCAATTCCAACAATTTGTATCAGAGTAGGCTCCTTTAGGAAACAATTTAACCATTGGAAGGAGATCATGGAATATGCTAAAAATGGAGTACTAATGTTCGATATGAATGGAGTACAATTGTTCAGAATGAATGGAGTACCAATTTTCAATTGCTAGTGTGGTTTGGACTATGAGTTATGGAGAAAAAGGATGAAAGTTTTTTTACAGGCACATGGATATGATGTTTGACACTCAATTGTTACATGATACAATGCTACAAAGAAACCAAAGACTACAACCAAGAAGGAATTAAGGAAGAACAAAAAAATAGAAATGGATTTCATCATGGAAGGATTACCTGATTCAGTAAAGGACAAAGTGGGAAAATGTTCATCAGCGAAAGAACTATGGGATAAGCTACATAATATCTATTCCTCTCCCATCACAGAGTCAGATATTTCTAAATAAGATACAAGTATATAAAAAGAGTTAATATGCTCATGATGTCAGACATATTTAGAAGAAGAAGAGTTCGTAATCAATAAAAGTGAGTTCTTTTGCTTTGATTGCAAAAAGCGGGGACATATTGAAATTAAATTCCTTTATTTTAAGATTGAAAGTGATGAGACATAATATCCCAATGAAAGATAATACAATCCTGAGATTGAAAAGGAAAATGATCTTGAAAAAAAATTAATCAGTGCTCTAGATGAAATAACCAAAGAAAGGAAGAAGAACCAGTCACTTGAGGAACAATTAGCCAAGAATAATTCTCAAGAACATTTTGAAGAATCTCGACAGGTCATCATGAAACTAAAGGCTCATCTAGAAGAAGATAGAAAGATTGAAGAAACATACAAAAGTCATATGGAAGAGAAGCAATGTTTGGAAGCCGAAATAAAACCATTAAGAAAAGAAGCAATGAAAGAGAAGAATATTTGGAAATTGAAAGAAAGGAAGCATAAAATAGAGAGAAGATTTCAACATACCATCTTAAGGAAAGAATTTAAGAATCAAATCAGCTTGAAGCAAAATTTGGTCAAGAAGAGAGAAGACTTAAAATAAATTATCTCCTTTAAAATACAACTTGAAGAAGCAAATAGGACAGAAGAAGTCACGAAGATTCAGATGATGAAGAAATAAGAAGAGGTTGAGAAGCTTTAAGAAGAAGTTTTCACATTGAGAAGTAAAATCGTCAAACTCAACAAGAATTTTGAAGAGACCGAAACATCTGCATCAATAGTAGAGAATGAAGAGAAGAATTTCAGGGTGATATAAAATAAAAATGAAGAAAAGAGTAAGAGTTATGCATAAGTACTTAGAGGAAGGAATCATGGTCAACAAGAATTAAAGAAGAATACTAGAGATACATATTCAACATGACCTATCACATTCAGACAACAAGGAAGCTTCAACCATAATGAAGATATCCACATAAGAGAAGATCATGATCAACCAAGGCAAGAATTCAGAAGGACTACACAACAAAGAAGATCATCCATTCCCAGGTATGTAAATTTATTTTATGGTCATTGTTTTTATTGTACTAACTTTGGACATAAGGTTGCAGATTGTAGGGATTATGAAATAAATGTTCAAACAAGAAATGATTATGTCGCCCCACATAATATTAAATTTTACAAATTCCGTAACTATGGACATATATATCATGATTGTAGAAGCATGGTGGATACTTATGTGAAAGAAAATACTGATATAAGATATAAGAAAGTATGGAAAAGATAAAAAGAACAGGAAAATGAAGAGCAGGTGAATAAATGACACCCATATGTCATGCTCTCATGATTGACAATAGTAAGAGATGAAGGAAAATATATAGGGAAAATCAAAGATGTCAGATATAGGAAGGTTTGGAGAAGAAATGAAAAACAATAATAACATGTGAATAAAGACCAGGTCCCAAAGATCATAGGATTTGCAGTAGTACGAGAAAGAAAAGAAGATTTGGTGAATAAAGAATAGGTTCAGGAGATTGTAATTTCAGGAATTGTAGAGAAAGATCAATCCACAGACATAAAAGAAGAAGTCAGAGTTCATAAATATGATGATTTTACAGAAGAATATGAAGATTACTTCGCATCAAAATGGTTATTGTTCTGAGCCATCCATCTTGGAGACTCCCAGGTAATATGTATGTTGAATAGGGGGGAGTCCATGCAGTATACACTACAAATAAGAGAACCATATTTCGAGTAGTATGGAGTGTTTGTAGAGACAGATTCAGAGAATTCAGATAACATTAGTACATAGTAATAGCTTGATCGGTTGAGAAGTAGTGTTTCCACACAGGTTTTAGTTGGAAGTTACACATGCATAAGTTTATGATTGTATTGAATATGGATATATTCAGTACAGGTTGTTCCAGACATGCAGAATTTGATGAGAAGATAGAGCAGATCAGTGGACATATTTTTATTGAGTATGATAAATAGGAACATGTGATTCAAGAGAAGTATTCAGAATGGTACAATGACAATTGAGTTGCAGAGTTATGGATAGTTTGCAACATATGGATATAGATGGATTCGTGAGATGTTTAGAAGGTACATAAAGCATGGGTCAGAGAAGATGCATACTGGTGTATTTATAATTGGAATCAATGAAATTAGTTAGTCACAGAAAGGAAAGTAGTGAAAGGCACAACAAAACATGGAAATAGAAATTGTCAGCAAAAGATATATCATCAGAAGGTCAAGAGAACATGACAAGTAAATGAAGATATCGATTTTTGAATGATTTTTATATATGTCAATGAAATTCAAGAGGAAGTACCAATGGATAATAAACAACACTGGAAGAGAGGAAAGGAAACATATACAGGTGGTCCTACATTGATCTACATCTTATGGAAAAGTCAAGGGAGGAAAAATCATCAGAGAGAGAGATACATAAAAGAAGATAGCAACATACAAACATGGAGACATACCCACAAGGGGAGATATTATCTTAACCATGATTGATTACAATAGGTACAATGACAGGAGGAGACATATCGATAGGGGGAGTTACCATTTTTGTTCAAAGAGGAAGAGAAAGAACAAAGGAATGAAGTTAGGGGGAGCATCCCCAAGGAGAGATACCCTTTTCCATTGATGTCAAAGGGAGAGAGATAGAAACATTTATGAGGAGTGATGATAACAGGGGGAGCATGAGCATGATTTTTGTCATGTATAAGTGTTGGCATCAATGTTGGTGTTTCCATCATTTCCAAAGAGGGAGATTGTTGGAAGTTGGTTTGGATAGTTGGTTTTCATTGATGTCAACCCTCAGAGAGTGATAGTGGAGATTGATGTCAACCATTAGAGATTTATTTCAACCCTTTGAGAGGTATAGAGATGTTGGAAAGTTGTTTGAAATTTGTATGATTGAGATTGATGGTGACTTGGTTGGGTACATTTGATGTAGTCTACATGTAGCCCCAGAGGTGTGGTTATGGGACCCAAAGTTGATTAAGGAGTATAGACATGAAGGAAAATTAAATTGCAAGTAATACTATCATATATGGATAGTAATCATCGTTCCCTTTTCAGTGATATGTGGAATGCCACGTGGTTCCTCACGGTTAGGGAGATATGGCCTTGTAAAGTTGGAAGCCCCGAAGACTGGTCAAGAAGCCCCTAGTTGGTTACAAGTCTTGGTCAAGGGTAAAGTGGTTGTAACAAGAAATCCCTAAAATAAGGAAAGAGCTTACCTAGCACAAGTATAAATACACCTCAAGAGTCTCTCATTTAAACACACACATAGTTACATTGAATATACATCTTATGACTGTTATGGTCTATCTTTTGGTAAATCTATTAGTGAATCTGAGGTTGAAGTGGCAGAATGTTTCTAATGCAAAGAAGGTTTGAAGGGCCGAAAGTTTCGAAGTTGCAAAAAAATGGTAACCCTAGTTCTCTTAGGTTGTACATGGGCTGCTAGAGGATAGGTCGCGTACATATGTAGGATGCAAGAGGACATGTCACATACATATGTAGGCTGCAAGAGGATAGGTCACATACCTGTGGAAAAGGTATGAAAAATAATGTACATATGAGTTGCGGCAATGTTTGATGGTACAACACAGTTTGAGATGGTATTCTTCAGGGTTCATGAGTAAAGGTATGTCATTTATGTATTTGTTTGAGGCTTTTATCATGGATGGTATGGAACATGCTTAAGGTATGTCTTGGAATCCCTTGATGGTATGGTTAAGGTGATATTGTTACATGCTTGAGACATACTCTTGGTACTTGGTATATGGTTGTTATGGTTCATTGTTAGAGGCACATATTTGTGATATTTTCATATACTTGAGGCTCATCTTATGGTACATGGCATGATTGAGAGTGATATGGTATATGGTTGAGACACTTGTTATGGTGCATGGTTGTTGCATGGTATGTCACATGATTTGTACATGGTATGGTCTTGATGTTCATAGTTGATGTGTATGATTGGCACATGGTATGATACATGATATGGTACATGATTGATGTGCATGATTGGAACATGGTATGATATATGGTATGGTGTTGATGTGCATATATATGGTTGATGTACATGGTTGGTATACATGGTTGATGATTGAGGCATATAGTACAAGTTGAGGTGCATGGTTGATGCACGGTTTGGTATTGGTTGAGGTGCATGGTTGATACATGGTTTGGTACATGTGTTGGTGCATGGTTGATGTATTGTTTGTGGTACATGATTGATGCTTGGTATGGTATAGGTTAATGGTTTGGTACATGCTTTGGTACATGGTTGAAACACATACCCTGTGATGGTATGTTGGTGATATTGGTACATGCTTGGTAGGGGCATGTGTTGGTTATGTTTGACATCTAGTTGAGAGGTGTCCTTGGTATGTGATCTATGTGAGAGGATCTGGTTAAGTATCAATGACAATGACAAGTTGGACAGGTTGACAGTGATAGGTTGGATACAGTGATAGGTTAACAGGTCACAAGTTGATGTGGCAATGGCAATGTCAGTGACAATGATACTGACAATGACAGTGAGTGTGGTAGTGACAATTGGTCTACACTTTTACTTCAATGCAACAAGACGGGGAAAGGAAAGGGGGTTGTAGCCTCCTTCTGGTTGGAGCTGGAGAATCATGGAGTTGAATATTCCTTCAGGTTGGAGCCTAAGAACTAGGTGGTTGTAACCACCTTTTG